>JASPKZ010009825.1:0-67354 GCA_030220185.1 Diploptera punctata
TTTTACAGAATCTTGGGAATTAAAAACCTTGGATGGCGCTCGGTTTTAATCAATCCTCGCTCTGTAAAAACCACTTTCCAACCTCACATATAATTACTATTGGAAATGTACTGATATTAACAAATTTGTTATTGAACGTGGGGTAAAAAAGTACCAGCCCAATGATCGAATTAGGTATCACATTTCAAGTTTCCTAGGTGAAATATTCTAATGCACAGTTTTAAAATTTAAAATGTGATGTGATGTTAACCATTTCTGTATATGGCATTGGAGAATGTAATATGCAACGATTAGGAACAGTTTGTAATTTGCCTTTCTCTTAGAAGTGAATCGATAGACTAGAGCTCTACGCCGATTCGGGTGTGAAAGTTAAGGAAACAAATCCTTTCAGCGTTGTGATTTTTAAGGACGTAAAACTAGGACGTATATGTTCCTTCGGAAAGGACATAAAAAAACAGTGTCCACCGTCTGGATTTAGGACCACCCAAGGACCGGTTAATATCATGTTGTAAGTAGGAGGTCCGGGTAAACTGTGGTTCTTTCTCCCCTAGATTATAAATTTCGACTAATTAGTGTCAGCTTTAAACAGAATCGTTGATATTAATATGCCATAACACTGATGAAGGTATTGGTTTGTTTAAACCTCCCGGTGTGAGAGTGCCTTTTCTATGGATGAAGTGTTCTCCTACCCGTTGGATCTCTTCTTCCACCATTTCTAACGCTTGAAAAATTATAAAATTCCCTTCAGACATGGGTGCTATTAATTCTCTTCGGAATGTCATCTCTGTGCCGGTTCTCGCCAAGATTTTCAAGCAAGACGGAGCTAACAATAACTATGTAAATCTGCATTGCAGTTAGTTCTGTGGACTGAAAAACAACAAATCCCCCCCCCACCAGGATCGTCATGGAATTTCCTTGGTTGCAAATATTTCTGCTGAACTTAACTCACTGGCACTCTCCAAATACGAAAATCTGAACAATAGTTTCCAATCATCCCTGTGTAATCTGATTCCCTTAATGATGGTGAATGGTATTTTCCAACTTCACCGTGTATACCTACTGGGCGTTTTCCTATGGTTGTTTAAAAGTTCCATGCCCCTCTGTCATCCCATCGTGCCACAGTCCTGCCCACGAGTTACTAGACGTAACTGCTCTATTATATCTGGTTTTCTATAACGATCTTGTAGCTGCACTGCTCATCTCGCTTGGTCAAAAATTAAGATCACTCCTAATATTTCTCTTATCTTAAAGTAAGAGTGATGTTTCACCTCCAATGGGAGGATAACATTTAATATATTTCAGTTTAACGATTTGTGACAGAGTTGGGACGATGAGAGTCTCTACAATACATAATAGCATACATTGCAGAATTGAGCCTATGTTTAAATTTCCTTGTGCAATCTCGTTCCTAGTTGTAACTCTTGATTCTTATTAATAAACAGTTCATCTCTGGAAACTTGATTTAATGGGACATGTGTTGTTATGTGTGTGTCTTATGCTGATTTTATGAGGACCTTCAATACTGAAAAACCAAGATTGCCAAGCTAGTCTAGCTACATTGTATCGAGTACTTTTTTTTCGTGGTTCACAGTTCATGTCGTTCGATAAACAAATGATTTTGTATTTATAATTATGGTATAAACAAATATAGGATATAATTTTTCTCTTAAATATGATAAAGATTTACAAGACAAGGGTGACATTCCACCCGAACTAAAACCAAAATTAAACCTAACCTTACCGAAACCTCCCTAAACAATTGAATGGTACCTAATCTAACCGAATCTAATCTGATAGCTAACATATAACCTTAACCGTCCTAAAACTTAACTAACCAAAACTATACACTAACGTGTGCCAAACCTGAACTAAACACACGAACCGATCCGAAATCGGGACATCTTAACTAAAATAAACTACCGAGCCTAACCGCAACAACCGAAACCTCACCTCTTAAATAACCTAATAAGAAAAGAGTGGCGTGAAACATCCCAATCAAACAGCAAGAAGCCTTAACCAAACTTAAACCAAACCAACCGAATCTCACCAATAAGCTCTTTGAGCATGGACCACCCCAACATACCGAATCTGAACCAACCTAACCAAAAAGGACCTATCTAAACCGAACTTAACGGACCGAACCTGACCTGAGCGACCTGATATGACCAGACCCTGACCTACCCTAACGAATAAGGTTTAAATGAACTTGAAATTAAGAAATACTCCAAGGGAGGCTTCTGTGCGTAAAAATATTTTTTATACCAATGTGGGGGCGGTGATCAGTCCAACAAATAAACACACTATCCTAACCGAAGAAACCTAACTACCGTAACAAAAAAAAATAAATCAAACGTTATCCAAAGCAATTTATGGTAGTAGCAAAGAAATTGCGAAACAAAAGGTTAATACAGATGGAAAATCTGATTCTGCTGAAAATTCCAGAAAGATACCGATGAGGTACAAAAAAGGACTAATTCCTGTAACAATTTGTACGACGCATGGTGTAATGCACTTAATTTGTATTGCTTTCTTTTTATCCAATGTGTTTATGATGCTCCAACTTTTGTATATGAATGTTTTTGTATTCTGACAGTTCTATCGGTCTAGCCTTGGCATCAACTCGGGGATTTCATGTACACTGCTGACGTACTCGCGGTGGGGAGAGACTGTGAGGATCGCGGTTGATACGACCACCCCCATTTCGGTAACTATTTTACAAATTGTCGTTTTTTACCAATTATTTGAGCAGGGCTCGAACAGTCTGACCGATTTGAGAGCACGAGTCTTGATTATTATATGGATGCAACTTTAACAGTTCTGTATCTTTTTTATACCTAGCCTAATCAATTCCTATTTGGGCGAATTGCCCCTTATAGTACAGAAATTGGTTTACATTAAAGTATCTTCGTATAAACCGTAAAACCCTTTTATTTTTTGTATATAACTTGGTTTATTCTGTATGGATATATATCGAGATGATTATTTGTTGGCCACATTAATTTATCCCAAGCGTTTTGGTAAATTAAATTATTTTTTCATTTTTAGTTCTGTTTTCTAATAAAGCGTGTTTGTTTTAGTTTATTTAAGCTATTATATTTAACAATCCTATGTGAATTAATAATATGGATTTTCAAGTAAACACCAATTCAATTGATTATATTTGAATTGATTATAGTTAATTTCGTAAAAGTAAATTTATCTGTTCCTATGTTGGGGAATGGGGGATAAGTTTTTTAAGAATGTTTACTTTAGTGTTGTGCTGTAGCTGTCAATAGGTTTTCAAGTAAAATGGTAATTTAAATCATCTGCTGAAATATATATAGAGGTCAGTTGGGGATTCAACTTGTTCAAGTTCCCAATCTGTTAGCGGAATAATTTTACCAGCCATATTTTATTCAGGCTTAACGATCTTCTACGAGCCTGAAAATTGTCCAACTGGGATCCCCGTTCTTAAAGTCTCCCGGAGGAATTTCTCCTTAGATTTTTTCATCCTAAAAATGTGTGATCGATCGAATCCGGGTTTGAACGCGCGGCCTCAAGACCAGGGGCAGTAGCATAATATCCACTAGACCACCGGTGAATGCTTATTTAATTTATTAAAATTATTATAGGTCCTCCCATGTAACATATACATGACATGTGCTAGATAGGCTTAATATATATTATTTATATTTATTGATTTCCAGTGTTATAAACAAAACACATTTCTTACAAGATTTAAACGTAAACACTTATGACGCAATCCATACATCAGGTTTGTTTGCATTAATTGTAGGCCCAAATCTGAAACTTAGCTCGGATTTATTCAGTCCAACTTTATTCTCTTTTGGTTCTTATAGGAATATACATTTTGTGGCCAATTGCTTAAAATATCGAACCTGGAGGACCGGGTAATTTGTCATCGTTTTGTCTTCTTCTAGCCTTTAGAGAATCAACACTAAGCTATAAGGCAGCAGCTGTTAGTTCTGGTTCTCTTCGGGTAAAAAAACAGCAATCATAAAATAGTAAAATATGAAATTGGATGTCAATAATTATTTATTTTCAGGTTTAGAATAATATACAAATGTTTGTAGTATAACAAAAAATGCAGTATTTTTATGCAGTATTCCATATTGTGTTTGAAAGACCAGTTGGATTTTTAAAATTAATATTTTAAATAATCTTTGATTTATTCGAGAAAGAACACTGAAAATCACATTGTCTGAGGTCTGTAAATATTGAGTAGCAAGAAAAAGTATGGTTTATATGCACTTTCAGTTTAATAACTCTACGAATACTCGTCCAATATTTACTGGATATTATGTTTCGAACAACGTTTCTGAAAATATATTTAAGAGTAGGTTACAGTGATTTGGTTCCATTTGTACTTGACGTACACAAAACGTTAGATCATAACAAAACGGAAAGATTTTTAACTATGTTCTTATGCATATTTTAATAAGAAAATCGTATTAAAGCAAATATACGGACTTATGAGTAAATTAAAAAAGAAACAAGAATTAATTAATATATAAACTTTACCTATACCATGTATTATTAACGGTTGTCCAGTTGCTGTTATCACTCTCGCCTACATCACCCACACACCAAAGTCGAAAAAATCTGCTTCCTCCACGACATCACTGATATCGCGCCCCGACAGTCCCTCTACCTGAGCAATTCAATGGATACATCATACCAAGGAAGATAATTTAAATGTAACATTCAATTATCTTCACACAGTAATTATAGTTAGTTTTAAAGAGAGAAGAGTATAAACTATACATGTAGATTTATATATATATATCTCCAGTAGCTCTGGTAGCTATTATCTATAATAGTCCAGATAATATCAGATTTTCGCAGACTACTTTTTAGCGTAACATATTTAATATTATACTTTGTCGGTTTTTAAATAATCATATTTAAAACTTGAAATGGTCCTCTTCAATACTTTTTTTAATTGTTTCCTGAATAAACTTTGATAACAACGGGGGAAATAAATATGAAAGTTGTAGACACTTGTTATAAAAATGTCAGAGAGTCAGAGCTATTTTAATAGCAAATATCTATTGTAACAATTTCCATCCGAGCTCTTTCATTACCATTTTAATCTACAGCAACTTTTAATTGAGATAATATATCCAAATTCACAGCTCAAAACAAATATATAGAACGGGTGTGCTCTAAAGGTTTATTGAAAACTATCATATATCCATACGTGGAATGTGTTCAGCTGTCGCCGACGTGGCTACTTTCGCTTATGGTTCCGATAATGCAGAAGACCCAGCTTCAACAGTGATCCAAAATATTAAGAAACCGGCAAAAATAAAAATACTTACTTCTGGATAAAAGGGAAAAATGGGAAACAATTCTCTATAAAAGTATACGATTAAAAAATCTGCCAAAGAATTAAACTGTATACTAGTTTTTATTAAACATTTTTGGTCACATTATTTACAAATTCTCATAATAATTTTTCACGCCAAACACTTTTCGAATACTTTGTGTTAAACGAATTTATGCATTAATCCTATTTAACAGAGCCCGTGGGACCGAGATCCCTAGATAACCGACAAGCCCGACAACCCGTGAGCCCGAGAGCCAACATCGACCATCCGACGGATTTCCGCCTCACTACAGCCTTACTAACGCAAGGACTACCGCACGACTACCGCCTGACTACCGCAAACGACTACCGCCTAACTAACTACCGCACGACTACCGCCTAACTACCGCCACGACTACCGCCCTAACTACCGCACGACTACAGCCTAACTACCGCACGGACTACCGCCTAAACTACCGCACGACTAACCGCCTAACCTACCGCGCACGACTTTTCCGCCTAACTACCCGCACGACGACTACCGCCTGAACGTCCGCCTGACTACCACCCGATTTCTTCCGCCAGATTTTTTCCTCCCGACGTCTTCCGCCAGATTTTTTCCGCCCGACGTCTTCCGCCAGATTTTTTCCGCCGGACGTCCTTCCGCCAGATTTTTTCCGCCCGACGTCTTCCGTCCGATATCTTCTTCCGCCCGACTTCCGCCCTACTTCCGCCCACTGTTTGGCCCACATTCGGCCCGACTTCCGCCAGACTTCGACCGCGACTTCCGCTAGACTTCGACCCGACTTCCGCCCGCCTTTGGCCCCACTTCGGCCGACTTCTGCCCGACTTCGCCTGACTTCCGCCCGACTTTCCGCCCGACTTCCCGGCTTATCTTACTTCCACGGCTTTCCTGACTTCCAGGTTTCGTACTTCAGCAAGACAACGGAGTTAAGTAATTATGAGAACAAAATGATAGACCTGTAATGGGGTGGAGTGGTTAAAGACGGATAGAGAAGGAAAATAAAACTTTAAGCACAAGAATATATAACATATCTTAAAAAATATCTAAATAAATAAATAAATATTTTTTTATCTAAAGTAATACACCTATCTATCATTGTAGATTAATAGTTTTCTTTCGAAGTTTCTCGCAAATACATTTTTTTTGTCTTAAAATCATTCATTAACTAATAACATTGCCGTGTAACATTTAATTAAAACTCCTCCGCATCAATTGTGATCAGCCAGATATTCTTATATACTTAATATTTTTAATGTTACGCATGTAGATGAATTTGATAGCCAAAAAGTGATTTTCAGATTTATTTTTGGCATTGCGGATCACTGTGTAATGCTTGTATCACGCCATCCCTAGAATGAAGAATAATCAAGTTCATAGTAGTTTATTATTTATTTACCACATCAAACTGTTCATGAATAGCCTACATAGCTTTCTCTTTTCAATTTTTGACTATAAAATAGTGTTTTAAAATAAGAAGACCTTACGTATATCCAAATGGCCCATCAAATAAAGAAAAATGTACACTTATAAAAAAAAAATGAATGGTTTCAAAAATCCGACCCTGTTATGAGCCACTACGCACGCTTGAAAGAGCTTGATCTATGTTTCACAGAGGTAAACCATTTGTAAATGTTATAATACGACGTAATTTGGGTTTTAATAGTCATAACAAGTTAAAGAGCAATAAAGGAGACATATATCTAGATATTTACGAGTGTTCGACGATACAATATTACTCAAATTACATCTTCTTCTTCAATTCCTGGTTTAGGGCAAGAAGTTTGCCTATTTTCTTGTGATAAATTTAATTTCTCGTGCATAGTGTAAAAGTAAACAAGACAACCAGGATTTTACATGACTGGTATCCGACATGCTAGTAGCGTTAGATCGTTAAACCAATTACAAAAAATGAAATATATATGAGAGTCAGGCTTCAGATCCCTCTAGAATGATTTTTTGTGTTTATTGTTTATTTCCACAAAATCATCAACGTATGATTCCAGCCACGTAATCTACGTTCTAATTTACATTATATTAGGTAATAATCCTGCCGACGTAAAACTCTATAACAGTATTTAGCTACGGTATAAATCCAATTGTGTATGCAGTACCACGGTTTAAATAGAAAAGCTATAAATGTATGTAATTAATGTTAAGTGTAGCTTCATATATCTATATATTTACTTATTTCTTATTAGTGGGATAAACGTTATCACCCTTCAACTTAAAAATATTGATCACATAGGTCAGGTCGAACCATAATAATACCCCATATATGATGGACAATAATAAAATAAATAATGGACAAAATAATAATAATACATAGTAATACTTCTTAAATAGTTAGTTTCGTTTTCTCTTTAGAGAAAGGGCACATAGAATAAAATAGAAGGCATTGTAACGATTAAAAAATTTAACCTCATCGGGAACCGAACCTGTGGACGTCTTGCATACAAGAAAGCAAGCAATAAAGAACTGAGCTAAACGTTCTTTGGCTTTCTTTACATAAAATGATGCTCTTCATTGGGAGAAAGGGGAACGTGTTGTAAACTCTACTGTGGCAATTAGTTTACTCGTGTGAATCGCGCGTTTAAAACTTTATATGTTCGAGGTCAAGAGTCCGCTCATCTCTTCTTCTTCTCTTCTTCTTCGTCTTCTTTTGCCAAGTGTACATAAGAGCTGATAATGTGCTTGTTTTATAAACATTGACTTTTTATGTTTGTATAATATTTACAGAATTTTGTGATGAGAGGAAATAATGAATATACACTTTACATTAATCTTATTTTTAGCGTTTTTTTTCAAATTCTGAAAGTCTTTACAGATCTTATCATTAAAAATAAATTATTTTTTTTTAAATAACTGGGTTCTTTCAGTTCATGGAGTAAATAACGTAAAACCACGCTGTGTAATATATATAACTTTCATTATTTGTTGATTGAAAATAATATTATTTTACAAGGTATTGATGTATATATATTATATCGTACAGGGTTTATTCTTGTTCTTGTTCACTGAGGTTTTAGCTGCTAGAAGTACAATCACTAATTTTAATCTATTTGAAACTTATCTGTAGATTAGTTTGTCTGTTGGGTTTTGTAGGTGTCGGGAAAGAAACAAAATACATCGCTCAGAACATGACTAAATTTAACGCGCACTATGGCTGTTACAGGCTAATATTGACAGAATATAATACTGAAATGCAACAACGGTGCAGAGAACCATTACCAGATATTTTCCTTAAGATGATGGTTAGATATATATATGTGTTATGTCATGCTTCAATGCTATCCTATTTAACTTGAATGGATATCTTCCCGTTGTGGAGTACAAAATAATGAACTAACACACACACTATCCAAGTGAGGCCCCAATTAATTATACAACTACATCAACTTGTTGAAGCTGCAGTTAATAGAAATGTAAACCAAAAAAATGTGCCAACACTACATAAACATCAGCTTGGAACAACAATGTAACACGCTTCTTGGCAAGACGTCACATTGCGTTGTACCAAAAATGTGAAGGAAGAAAAGAAACCAGTTGCAGCATTTGAAATCTTAAATGATCATGGCCTCCTTGGAGAATATCTACACCAACTTAACATCTTCCCATCATGTGGTTGGGTTTTCTGTTGGTGATAGCGACAGTGTCATTCAATTAGGACCTTATGAACCTAAATACTGCTTTGAAAACCTGCAATTTAATTTGATGGCGAATTATAACGGGAAGTTTAACGTAAAGTGACTTAGCTTCAAATGTCAGGGCGTTAAATTATATAAATTTACTGTGACACTGAATATGGTATGTTGTGCGATAAAATTTCTAACGATTTATTTTACCAATATTCTCGATTAATGTTAAAGATAAAATCTGTAATATTAAGAACGACACTTTTTACTATCTTCTAAATATTGTTTTCCTATAATGTATACAATATTCTTAACTGCAATTGAATAGTAACTACATTTATCAGTCATTATTTTAGAGATGTTTCTATAACCATTTTTAGGTTTAGAGTTTTGAAGCGCTGCAAATTGACGATGTTTCAGCAAATGAGAATGAAGCATTTCACCAAGTTTTCTTCTTGCACTTCGATTGTGATGCTGTCTAAATGGGCGAAGAATTATTTGTTGAGAGTCCTGCTAGTGTTTACCACAATGCCGTGCATTATCTTCTATAATGATCCAAACATAATAGTACACAGTTATAAACCAGTTTAAAAAATTTAAAACATTAACAAGTAATCTGCGCTACAATTCCAGCATTAACATAACAAACGAATTGAAAGTAAATTAATGCTTTTCATAATCATTTGGTAATTATGTAGCAGGTACCTCTTTTGAACTAGTTCAATTCGGTGAATTACGAGATATAATTATTAACGTTATTCTAGTGACGATTCTTATGAACGATCAAGTTATAATAAATTACAATTTCTCGTGATGAAGTCATCTTAAAAACTAACAGACTAAAATTCAACCTAACTAATAGCGTATGCTACATAAAGAAAGACAAATATCAAAACTAGTGTGGGTCATTTTTAATCCCGCGCCGTAGCCGAGTGGTTAAGGTAGGATACCTTGGTGGAAAGCTACGGGATTTGCGCTGGTACCATTCTGCGTGGGGAAGACTTTTCTCATAGAATTTCGGCCAGTATGGTACTGGTGCCATCCACAGCATCGTGAGGCATTTGGGTAGCTACAATAAGTAGCGGCTCAAGTTTGAGAAATCCAGATATAACAGCTGTGGGACCCGACATAACGACCACATCTCGCACCTACACTGGCTTACCTCTGTGATGAACACATGTGGATGTTAAGCCTGCAGCCGGCTGGTAGGTCAAGGACCTAGTAGGCCTGTCGCGCCATGGAGTTGGAGATATAACGGCCCGACATAACGACCACATCTCGCACCTACACTGTGATGAACACATGTGGATGTTAAGTCTGCAGCCGGCTGGTAGGTCAAGGACCTAGTAGGCCTGTCGCGCCGTGGAGTTGGAGTTAGAATGAGTCATTTGAGTCAGCTTTTAAACTAAATACCGATCTGTTTAAATGTGAACCAAAACTAAGCGTATTACCTGCAAATAGTAAGAGGACCGGAGTTCGTAGTCATCTTGATATACCTAAATAAAATTAGCTTAGGGTTCTATGCGAGATGATGTAACTAACTCACTGACAGGCAAAAACGGTAGGAACCTACAAACATATAATTACCAATGAATATTATTATATTAAAACATGAATATCCCAAATAACTACATAACCTGGAGTTTATAAATAAAATAGACGGAAGAAAATAATTGACTTGGAATAATTAATAATATAATAAAATTAAGATTGCTTTGAGATGAAACACCATACGTTGGCTCGGAGCTACGGAACATGCATTAGGGTGATTTACTATGAGAAAAATTGTTCATATACAATTTTGCCCAATATAGGACCGATGCCCAATTAGCACCGTGAGGAATTTTGGCAACTGTAAAATATAGCGGCTCCAGGATAGTATAGGATCGGCACGTTACCCATATACTATCTAGATAATAGACTTCCTCTGAAAATATATAATAGGCCTAAGTGGTTAGACATTTGCAGGCTTCTCGAAAAAGAATATTTTCTTTTTTCGTTGAAAACGGAGAAATTTAATAAAATAGTATAACACAATCATCATCATCCAGTAATTAAGCCTGTTGACTCGTTCGGGTTTCATGAAATATAACACAATATTATGTGAAATTATATAAAATATAATATTTCTAATTTGAGAGTAACATTTGTTATAATTTCAATTAACACGCCTCATATACACATACGATATATCATAATAACGGGCATTTAAACTATGATAAATGAGATATTTGAAAATGTATTTAATATTTACTTGATAGAGGAAGCGTTGTCTGTAAATCTCACCTACACAGGTTAAACAGTTTTGTATCCAATCTGTAAAATATTAATATTTTATTAATATCATTTAAAACCATATTTTTCTATTTCATATTCAATGACGTTGCTTCGTAACGTTACGGTTATTGTATCATCATTCGTGTTGTCAACAAGGCGCATTTTGTCCAAATTTTTATGAAATCAATCTCTTTTTAATAAATGTGTTAATTATGCTTAGGAGAAAAAGCTACTTATATATTTAAATAGTTATTATATATAGTTTTGATGTGGTGGACTAGTGGTTATGCTCCTTCCCTATAGTTCCGAGGGTCGCGGGTTCAAACCCGGCCGGGGAGATGGATTTTTTTAGAACGGAAGAATCCAAGGAGCAAATCCTCCGTGAGGGACTTTAAGCTATGGGTCCCGAGTCCGAAGTATTTTCAGGCTCGTAAATGATTCTTAAGCCTGAAAAAAAGGTCCCTAAGCAAAATGTACTGACGTTACAACATCCTAGTAATACCTTAGTTGCTTGTTAGATGTCTCATTGTGTCGGTGTATTGCCTGCATGACATCTATGTGCAAATAAGGTAACTAAAATTAACTTGGACCAGTAACCCCTTACAAAGGAGAGGCTGTGGCTCAACAATGCGCTACGTCATTATACATAGTTTTCTCCGTTTGATATTCGTAGTGGCAAATTTAACTTTAAAAAAGTGATATTGTTTCATTATTAGATAATAATTTGACAAAAGACGTGTAATACGCATACAATTAGAGCACAATTTTTTTCTTCTCTCTCTTCTCCCCCGCCCCTCATAGGTGCTGTAATCGATACTGGTGGAATAGTGGTTAGCATACTTGCTATTGGATTTAAAAATGCATGGGTTCAAACACGGCCAGTTAGTGTGAATTTCAGGGCATAAAAATCCTTAGATGAGGTTCCTTTGGAAGCGAACTTAATAATTTGGTTCCCCGTCTAGATTTACGGCACGTACGAGAATAGCAAGCTTGGAAAACAAGACTTTTGTGCATTTTTTGCCCTCTATCGCTCAAATTTGAATTGCGATGCATATGAAATAAGTTTATCGTGAAATCGATATAATATCATAACACTGATTTTATGATTTGGCCTTCACAACTATGTTTTTCGCGACTATACATGATATTTGTCTTTCTTTTGTAGCAAACTTTACGGAGACTGCGTAACAACCAACTTGGAGGATCAGTAAGTACTTGTTTAAGATTTTGTTCTGTAGAAATGACACCTTCTCTATGGCTAACGTGTTGCTCCTAACAGTTGATCTGTTTTCCACAATTTCTGATATTGGAAAGACAAACTTATCCTCCGCCATGATTATAATTATTGCTTCATTGTGTGGTTCTCGTCCAAAGTTTGTTTATCCAGCAAGTGGGGGGGGGCTGTTAATAGTTATGTTACTTCTGGTCTTGAAAAACACAAATTCCCCACCACTGTCTCAAGGTCATTCAATCTGAAATACTTGGTAATTATGCAGACACGTTTCATGGACAACATAAGATTCTGTTCATTTGAACCACCTGTGAAATATGTTTAACATTCGTTGTAACGAACCAATGACACTGTGTTAGTAGTTTCAGTCAGTTTAAACATGGCGCGATTAGGTTTAGTATATTTCAATCTTACTTGATATTTACACGCATTCTTGCGGTTTGCTGAGGAGTTTGGGAGTTAAGGCGGGCGAAGAACCCATTCATATAAGAACGTCAAGCGCGACAGGCCGAAGGCCCTTGGCTTACTAGCCGGCTGCTGACCCCACATCCACATTTGTTAATCATAGAGGTAGACGATTATCGAGCCAGTGTAAGAGTGACATGTGGTCAGAATGTCGGATCTCCCAGCCGTTATAGCAACCCATTCTTATAGATTTTCAAAATATAAAAACTATCCTAATTTTTAATCATGTACCTCACAATAGGAATTTATCAGATAATAGCTAACACAAATCGACTCACTTCCGATGTACGAACAATAGTATTTAAGTTATATATCACATTTAAACACGTCTGTCTTGAATTAAAAAAAGCTAACGAAGATAAAGTTACATTAATCTTAGTCCTTTTTGTCTAGCGTTGGTTTATTAGTAACATCCAGATTTCTGTTAAGTTTTTAATATTCCACAAATCATTCAAATAGTATAAGGATTTGTTTATATTGACAACCATTGGTAAAAAAAATCATCTGAGGAGAATGGCAAGAAATAGACTTCCAAAATTGGCATTCCAATATACCCCAACTGGACATAGGTAGACCAAAACATCGGTGGAAAGATCAAGACCATCTTCGCTGGGTTTACCGTACAGGCCACATGGCCTAAAACGAATTTGTTCATGATGATGATGATGATGATGGTAAAAAAACTGTAATAACACACACTAACATCAGCTTTGTGTTTAACATTGGTTATTAGGTCACATATCACTTAGATTTATATATTTCTTCATTTAGATAATAAACTTTAAAAATTGTTCTTTCTCCTTTATAAATACAACATACGAATCTCGAGGACAAACAATGGGAATGACGTAATAGTTACGTCACGAATATGTATATATTTCTTGACTTTCTTTGCTATTTTATATTTAGTGATTTTTCAATACAAGGAATACATTATATTTCATGAAAAAAATTGAAATTTGTTTTTAATTTTCCGAAAACAGGAACATAACATGTAATGCTAATGTAAATATTAGTTTTCCAACGTGGCTAATTACCCAAGACTTTGAAGGAGTAGATCACAAGTCTCGCTGAAAACCAGGGTGAGAATAGTATTTAAAATACTTAGGAATACGATAGTGTGAATTGTATAGAATTTTATGGATAAGTTGAATTGAGATAGAAGTGAAATACAAAACAGCTTAATGGGAGAAGAGAATAATAAATAGAGACACAGCTAGTAGCCAAAAGTGGATTTTTTTATTCTAAGTTCAAATGAACGAGAAATATATAGCAGTTTATTTATCGTTCCTTCACTATTTCATGGTTCATTTCAAGTTCCTTCATATTTACGTAATATCTTCTTATTTTATCTAAATGGCTTGTTATTATTGATAATGCCCTCTCTCTAACTTACATCTATGTGTTTCTTATCCTGAGCTGTCTTTAATGGTAGAACTGGAATCCTGACAACTAGGAACCAGCGAGGCCAGTCACTGTAATTATAATTTAATGTGTTTCACAGATCTTGTAATGAGCCCAAGACATTAATTTCTTTGTGGGGTACATATAAAAAATAGGTTAGTGCAAGAGCCTGAAAGGAAGAGGATAAATATGTGATTTTAATAAAAATTACTTGAATCAAAATTTACTATTATTATAAAACATTATTAGATGAAGCATAAAATAGATTCCGAAAAGGAAGATCTTGTACAGATGGATATTTCACTATTACAAATCTAATATAAAAACACAGAGAGTTTAATTTTGAAACACACATGGCGTTTATTGACTTGAGTAAGGTTTTTGACAAAGTAAATAGAAAGAAATGATTAGAAATCCTCAAATATGATGGAATCCCAGACCAACTGATAAAATATATATATATATATGTGTAATCTATAAGGATAATGATATCCAAGGTTGAAAATAAAATCTCTGGATTTAATCAAGGGTTTGACAATGCTCTTTATAATATATATGAACTCAATTATTAAAGAATGGATACTACAACCACATGGCAGTGTACCACTTGATATATTTATTATTTAGACACCCTATTATTTGCAGATGACATTGTGTTTGTAGCGAATTCAGAAGATGACCTACAACGTTCAGTGCACTCTTTTCACCAAATTGCAATGAATTACAACATGGAAATCTCAACAGAAAAATCTAATGTCATGGCTTTCCTAGGAAAAGACCCAGTTCGCAGTAAAAGTTTTATTAGTAATAAAATATTAGAACAAACTAACACATTTAAGTACCTCGGATATCAAGTTACATACGAACAGGAAAAATATTTTAGTCAACAAATTATAACATTTAACAGAGTAACAGGAATTATAAATAATATTTTCAAGCCAAACACAGTACAGCAGCACACACGAACTAGAATTTATAAAACATTGGCCAGAACCATATTATGTTACGGCAGTGAGGCCTGGACAATTCGCAGTGTAGATGAACTAACTGCGGCAGAAATGAAATTTATGTGACGTACTGCTGGTTACTCAAGAACAGACCATGAAAGGAATTCTGAGATTCTTAAGGAATTACAAACAGAATCAATCATGGAATGTGTGCAAAAATAGAGAAACAACTGGATATCTCACGTAAGAAGAATGAGCAGAACAAGAATACCACGTCAAATCTTAAATTACCAGCCACCAGGCAAGAGATCTTTGGGCAGACCCTCAAACGTTGGATTGAGACCGTAACAGACCGCTAGGTCTATCACATGAAAGGAAGAAGAAGAAGGAGGCGAAGAAGAAGAAGAAAAGAAAAAATAACAAAAAGAAACAACAATACAGTCATCGTCCACAATGTGAAAATGTATTAAAATATTCTGAAACAATTAGCTCGGGGACGTTGAATAAAAGGTAAGAAACGTGCTACAAGCTGGAAGAATGCGGATTCGATTCTCTAAGAGGTTCTTCTTCTCCTGATGATGTCATAATCATTACAAGGAATAATAAATCCTAACGTTATAAAAATTGTTGTATTCAAAGATGTAAAAGACATATTCTTGATATATATTTTTAACTACCCTAAACATTCCCACGGCCCATTGCTCTAAGTTTGAATGTGCGTTCAACCAATTGAGTACCATACATACGTTATAAGTGTAAAGCCGTTGGGAAGGGCTGACAATCCGGCTGATATTTTGCACCGAATATCTAGATAGGTGTGAGTCTTAACTACTCAATATCCCAAGGACTTCCTAAGGCCTGTAGTGGGATAAATTACACCACTTACAGCAACTAGCCGTGATATAAATTGGGATTACTTGTATTTTACCAAATTTACCTCGAGAAAGACGTAGCGGAAAATTACATTTAGTTCTCTCGTGGAATCCCTTGTTTAAAAATTTCCAAACCTCAGCTTTATCTTCATAACAATGTGACACTAAGTTACATGACGTTGTCTGGAAGTTCTTAGGTGTATTTTGGACCAAAGAGAGATGAACAGAAAGGTGAATGGAGAACACTAAATAACAGTTGACCACATGATTTTTATAGGTAGCCAGTCTCGAAGACCGAAATGGAAGAACATGTGTCAAGAGTGGGGAATGAAAGACGTGCGTGGACGCTTTTTCATAGGAAAATCAGAAGGAAAACGCCCAGTTGGTAGACCAAGAATGAGGTGGGAGAATAACATTAACAATTAATAAAAATAAGTAGATTATACAAGGAATAATTGGAAAACATTAGTTCTGGATAGGGATGTATGGAGAGCTTATGTCCGTGCGGTCATGAACCTACGGGTTCGATAATACCACTGAGTTAGTATGAAATATTCATGCAAATAGAACAAATATATCAAATATATTATCTTTTTCCTACATTTACTTCTTCTTCTTCTTCTTGAACGTTATAGACAATGCTGGTGGACCAATGGTTACCATGCGTCCATCTGGCTTCCAGGGTCACGAGTTCAAACTCGCCTGTGGATTTACAGGACGTAAAATGACTGAGTACCGGTTCCGTCGGAAAATCACCAAACACTTCGGTACCGTGAATATATTTTAGGAACGTAAAGGAACCTCACGTTTGAAGAAATATAACTGGGAGCAAAATATGTTGATAATTTTTCGCTTAGATTTGAATTGTGCTCTAATGATCTTAGATGTTAAAGAGCGTCGTTAAATAAAAATTATATCGTAACACTTAACGCATATTTTAGCCGTCTAAAGTAAGTTTTACCCGGTTGTACATGGTCTAGCATCTTTTGTTGGAATATTTTTGGAGCGGATTCTAAAATGCAAACTCTAACTTGGAACGCTAGGATTTATTTAAGGTTATATCCGTTAGAAGATTATCTTCTCTACCGTTAACATTTTCCTCCTGCCCATTGATCTCTCTTCTGCCATCTTGCGTTGCAAAGTGAAATTTCCTCTTCGTGCAGCCTGACACGTTCTTCGATATCAATTAATTATCTTGTTTCTCGCTCAATGTTTGTCCTGTAAAGGTAGCCCTGCCATGGTACTTCTGATTTACTTGAAACACTCCCACTATCGTCAAGGCCATGGAATCTCTGATGGTCTTAGATATGGTGTGATATACGTTTGTTATATTGTGTTGTTCTTTGCTATCTTCATGATGTACCGGAGCCATAACTAAACACTCAGCTGGGCAAGTCATCATGTACCTATTTAATGTTTACTTCTTGTTCACATTTATTTTCATTCGCCCAGCGCAAAAGTGAGGAAGACCAATTGTGCTTGAATAAATAAATAAATAAATAAATAAATAAATAAATAAATAAATAAATAAATAAATAAATAAAATAAACAAATAGAGGATGAACTAGTGTTTTAAATAGGACTATCAACATAAGCTAGAATAGGAAAAATTAATAAAAATATTCTGAAAAATGTTGGAAACACGTTGAATAATTTGCTAAGGCAATATACTACAAGTCGGGAGGTCACGAGTTCGATTCCAGATGCGGTCAGGGTTTTTACCAGTTGACTAAAAATTGTGGTAGGATCATGTCAGCCTCCAAAAAATAAGACAGGATAAAATAAAAAATGAATTCCTTTGGAGAGAAATGAATGTCACCACATCTGTTGTTAAGAGGATTGAAAATCAAACGCTTAAATGTTATGGTTATGTACAAAGAATGGAAAATGAGATATGGCCAAAAAATATAAATCAATGGTGAACCCCTGGAAGAAATAGTCGTGGCAGACCCAGATGAACCTACGTCAGTGCTATAATGGATGATAGACATTTGGAAGAGGGAGATAGGAATGATAGAGATAAATGGAAATTGAAGACGGCAAACCTATAAGTGAGGGAAAGCCGAAGAAGAAGAAGGATCATGTCGCTGGGTTCTACTCAGCCTCTAAAAGCAATGAGAACCAGATATATTTCCGTATCTAAAAATGTCCATCACGCTGTACTGAAAACTCGGGAGATAAATAGTCTCCAATTGTCTAAAGAGGCGGCAGCCATAATCTCCTACTTTTTCAGTAGCTCTCTGAGACCTGTGATAGGATCGCTTTACACCTTCACAAATTTATAACTTGGGGTGATGAGTGCTTTCCACCAGATAACTTGATGCCTTTACATGCTCACTTCTATCAAGAGGTTTCGTGATGTTTTATGAAATTTGTTGTGTTAACTTTTACATTAAACTAGACCTAAAACATTATGTTGATCTACCGAAATAACTAACTTATGTAGTGTATAATATTGTAGTCTGAAAACAAATGAGTGTCGTGTATTAACGATATTCCAGATAAGTAGATAACCTGCAGTTAATGAACAAAGCAAGCAATAGGCGGAGGAAAATCATTACTGTTGAAAGTTCCATATAATAATTAACACAGGAATCGAAAAATCCAACGACGTAACGTATCATGTCTTGGCACCCGTCCACAAGTCCTTATGGAAAATGAATTTTCTCTTGGAATATTGGTCACTAGGAGATCGGTGTCCGTAGGGAAACGTCCAATTGGTAGACTGAGAATGATTTGAGGGAAGTAGATTATACAGTGCATGATTGGAAGACATTAGGTCAGGATAGGGATGTATGGAGACCTTATGTCCGCGAAATCATAAACATTTGAGTTCGATAGAGCCAGTGAGTTAGTTAGTTAGCTAGGAGATCGGTGTCCACCCAGGATCGCGATGAATTTGAGCAGCTCTAACAAATAGCGACTATAAGAATTAGCAGGCATCCTGACCACATACCAACCATATACTGTTTACATTATCGTCTATGGCCTGTAGTGGGATCACTTTACACACTTTTTTTATTATTCTAATATCAGCCAAATGGGCATTAACATTAATATAAGATTTTACTGCTTTGCATATTGGTTTAATGATTTTGTCCTCTTTGTGCACAGTTCAATATTGTAGCGTTCACATATTTAAAAAAATAGACACACAAAGGGAGGAAATAATCTCGTACGCATATGCGGACGATGTAGTAATAGGGTCAAAAGATCGTACAAAATTACAGGAAACAATGAATATCATGGAGGAATGGTACAATGAAAATAAATTTGAAATAAATGTAGAAAAGACCAAAATGATAATTTTCATAAACGGCGGAAGAATACCGGAAATAGCACAAATCTTCATACAGAACAGAGCATTGAAAATTGTATCGGACTACAAATATCCAGGCATGAGATTGCAACAAAGTGCAAAATGCTACACAAAGCACATAACAACACAGGCAGTGGGAGCGATGCACGATATCACATCTCTGAGCATAAAAACGGCAATGACACGATTGGAAACCAAAATAATCCCAATACTAATTTACGGGATAGAAGTAATCGGAGAACATCTAACAGTGACTGACCTAGAAACACTAGAAAAAATAAAAGTCACTTAAAGAAGGCAATTGTAGTCTCCAAGATCACGCGATCCAGACTAGTAGGCCTATATTTACCTACCTCTATAAAATGACACAAGAGGTCAGACAATTATTAGATCAATTGTCTTGCAAGCCTCTCGCGGTATTACGTTTTGTCCATTTAATGAACAGGGATGTTTACTTTTAAACAGAATGGAAGAAATGTTATCCATGACAATGAAAACAGAATAGGCCTGTTTGCAAATATTGAGTTAAATTTGTTTTGATTTTTAATGAGTTAACTCTCAAATGCATATATGTAGTGTGCCACGTGCCAGATTATTCTCTAAATAAAGCTTCTTGTAGGAAAACGCCCAGTTGGTAGACTGTGCGGGTTGAAACCACGCGCTGCCTGCTTACCGTTGGGTGCTGAGTAGATCGTCTTTTTTGTTTCCGTTGCATCTACTAGCGTAGAGTTAATTACATCCAAGGTTATTAATCACAAACCTTTGCCCCGGGCCCATAGGAGGCAAAGATTGATTCATCTTTCTTTCCTAAGCACTTAAGCATGAATCAATAACAGGTCTCAACACACCAGAGTAACTTAAAATGAATGTTTTCATTATAATTATTAATCATGAAAGCTAGACGGAAAAATAAAGGGAGCTAGAATGATCTCCTAAATAAGTGAGTTTCAGTAGGAATATTAAACAGCAACATGCACATAAATCAATTGGATGTGTATAAAAATGATGTTTAATATAAACAAGAAGTCTGAAGAGCATTGAAAATATAACAAAGATAAACATGTGATCATTCAATAAAAGTAAATAAATAATAATGCTTTAACATGACAAAAAAACCATATCATACCTCACACATTCATACTATGGTCCAAGCCAGGGTAGCTTTCCCCGGTCTTCAGGGCCAACTTAAATTCCGCCGCTCGCGGCTCCAGACGACGTTGTCAACTAAAAGTTCCGATCCAAAGAATGAAAGAATCAATGAATGATCGATAACGTTATCGACGTGCATTGCGTATTTGAGCGTTCCGAGGTAGAAGGGGAGATGCGCCGCACAAACAGCGCAATAGGAGAGGCAAAAAGGGGAGTGGGGGTAGATGCATAGAGAAAGGATATTGGCATAGTTCACGAATCTTACTGTCCAGGGAGGATTACGACACTACAGTAGTGAACCGAAAATCACACTTTCGGTTCAATACCAAGAATGAGGTGTGAGTATAATATTAATTTTGATTTGAGGGAAGTAGATTATACAGGGAATGATTGGAAAGCATTATCTCAGGTTAAGGATGTATGGAAAGCTTATGCTCGCGCGGCCATGAACCTATGGGTTCGGTAGTACAAGTGAGTAAGTAGGTATTGTCGAAATAGAGTGTAAGTTTCGATTAGAATTCAACGGAAAATGCTATATTTTAGGAGTGCGAAAGATTAGAAAGAAGACTGTATAATCATGTGTTTATTTGCCTTCCAAATTTGACACGTATTTAAAAAAGTAGGTACGTCGTATAATTGAGAAGTTAAAAACAAAAGAGGCAAATAGAACATAAAACATAGAATTGAATTGAGTAGCAAAATAATATCATTGTTAAATTCCATATGGTGGGATAAGCATATTTGGAAAGACACAAAAAAATATATTGGTAAAACATTGATGGAATCTGTTGCAATGTATGGAAGTGAGGTATGGACAATCAATAAGTACTACAAGAATAGACTAATAGCTCTAGAAATGGATTATTTACGAAGAAGTGCCAGAAAGTCTAAATTAGAACATGTCACAAATAAGGAAATTAGAAACGTAATGGAAGCAGAAGAAAGCATATTTGAAAGAATTGAGGAGAAGGAATTAAAGTGGTTAGGACATGTTTTAAGAATGGAAGATGAGCGATGGCCGAAGCAACTATATGAATGGCATCCGAACAGAAAGAAGAAAAGAGGAAGACCAAGGTTAACATGGAAGGAAAACATGAAGGCAGTAATGCAAGCTAGAGGGCTAAGCATCGAAGATGCCCAAGACCGTAGGCTTTGGAGGTTTGGCACGGGAAGACGGCAGCAGCTGTAAAAACCCGAAGATAGATAGAGAGAGGAAAGCAAAAGAGCAAGTTTTACAGTTTTAAAGTTGAAGTTGTACAAGAAAATGACAGGTAATTCAAAATGATAACTGCGGGTGATGTGTGTTTTCTCCCAGATAACTCCAAAAAGACATTCATGCCTTTACACACTCACTTTTTACAAGAGAAAAAAAATCACTTACACCCCTTTGTTTCTAATCGCCTCAATTAAAAGGCATTTCTCTACTGGTGGATAAGTGACTTTTCTGGATTTTTCCTTGTATCCTTAATTTAAAGATGTTAACTGTGGTATTGAATATTTACCTGATACAGGAAGGTCTGTATATACATTTGCACGGTATATATTGATTGATGAAACACTTCTATATTCAATCTGTCAAATAATATATTTTAGTATTTAATTTGTAAAAATATCTTGCATTTTCACATTTAATGACGTTGCTACGTTACGATACAGTTATTACGTCAACATTAGCAACAAATGACATTTTTACAATCATTACTTGCTCGGTAGTGCGTTCTGTCGTACTTACAGCAATGACGATCACGATTGAAAGTTTAGTTTCCTAAATTTCTAGGTTGCCAGCCTATAAATAACTGTACTGTTATATTACAAATTAAACACTAGGGCGGGAAGTAAAACCACTGTCGTTTTCTATACTAAGTACAATGTGTGTGTGTATATATATATATATATATATATATATATATATATATATAGAGAGAGAGAGAGAGAGAGAGAGGAGAGAGAGAGAGAGTTATACCAAACAAAAATCTCTGCAATTTAAATGAGCCGAGATTTATTTGAAACCATATAAAACAGTAAATTCATATTTGCCATTTTATCCCTAATTGATGTCACGGCCTGCTGTAATCTCAACTAAATTATTTTCGGCATTTATCGAATGTACATTGGTCAGAATTCTAACGACAGTCAGTTGTTTATAAAGAACGAAAATATTTCCAAAAAATATGTTATTATTTTACTATTATTTATTCAAAAAATATGTACAAAACACGTTTGTGAAGAGTTTTACCCAATCTCAGAAATCAAAAACCTTGGAATCGCTCGGTTTTCAATAATTTCGTCGCTTCTATAAAAAAATTCACTTCCCATCTTCGCTTTGTAATTTACTATTTTGAAATATATCTGTTTTTAATACAATTATTTTTGGGGCGTAGGGCAAAAGGCTCATATACATTTACATATCAAATTAAAACAAGGCTGAGCTTATATTTTTTCTCTTCAAATATGATTTATCCATCATTGGGGTGTATTAAATTAATAATAAACACATCGAAGTTTCCTCACGTTCAAATATTCTTAAGAACAGTTTGATTTAAAAAAAAAGTGAAATCATGTTAAAATTTCGGATAATATGACATTGAGAATGTAATATGCCTACGATTAGAGTATTTTTTATTTTCCTTCTTCTTAGCCACTGTAATTGATCTTGCTAGACTAGAGCTTATCATGCTCGCCTCTGGTTCTAAAGTTCACGGGAACAAACCCTGCCGGCGTTTATGAATTATTTAGGACGTGAAAATCGTAAGTATATGTTCCTTCGTAAAGGACTAGATATCAGTGCCACCTGTCTGGATTTAGGTTACATAAGATACTATCACGCCGTAGATTATAATTGCGACACTAATATTAGTCCAGCTTTTAAAGAATTTCGTTGATTACTAATTATGACATAACACTGATTGAACGTATTGGTTTGTTTAAACTTTTCTCCCGTGTGAGAGTCGCCTTTTCTACGGCTAAAGTGGTCCACCTACCCGTTGATCTCTCTTCCACAAATTCTAGCGCTTAAAAGTAAAATTTCTCTTCCAACATTGATGCTATTTGATATTCTCTTCTGAATTCCTTCTTTGTGTGGTTTTTCGCCAAGATTTTCCAAGCAAGGGCGAGCTAACAATAACTAGGCTGTGTAACGATATAATTGCTAGTTCAGTTTCTGGCGACTTGAAAAACACAAACACCCCCATCCAGCATCGTCATTGAATTCCCGTTGGGTGCAAATATTTCTTATGAACTAACTAACTCACTACAAAACAATGTTACACATACCTATAACTCGGAGAATCATTATTTTAGGGCCTATCTATGTTTAGCTTCAGATTTTTTTTGTGAAGTTAGAGATGGCAAGAGTCCCTGTGATGGTAATAGGATGCATTTACAGAATTTAGCCTATATTAATTTATTTCTTCGCATCTTTCATGTTTGTAATTATTGTGCCTATATATTTGAATTCCGCCACTTCTTCATAATTACAAACATTTTTATTAACTGTCAATTTTATAATGTATTTCTAGCATGAGCATATATTTTATGTCTAGTTGTTGTACTGAGGTAGTAGGCTATGTACTGTAACAGTATTTTGTTTTTTAATGTGTTTCTTCTGTTTTTAATTCTGATTTCTTCTCTTTATAATCTTTGTTTTCTGCATGTACATTATGGCTCCATTAAGACTGGAGAATGTGAGGTTATGTATTTTATTTTACATGTGGATATAGAGCGAGGTGGCTCAAGCGGTAGGTTTTGTGATTCATATTTGATAGGTCCCGAAATCAAATGCCAATGCTGAGCAACTTGAATGAGGTTTTCCCTGGTTTTTTCCTCGACCCTCAAGTCAAATTCCTGTTTGTAATGCCATTAACAGTTCCTATTTTAACGTGTTCACCATTTCATAATATAACTAAGTCTGCATAAACACACGCATGTGACTGTACTAATTTCGGGCTAAGTTCCAGTTGTGCTATAAACAACTTGTGTAAGTTATTACCGCTCCGACTCGGTCTGTTGGGGGAACTGTGATGCTACTGTTACTCACCATATTAACGAATTGTGTACAGAACTGTTATCGATAGATACATTTTCCCAGGCAACAGCGTATTTTACTGGACTGGATACAGAGTAAGATGGCACCAATAACTAGGAACTTGCATTTATTATTTATTTTATAACAAAAACATTACATATGAACGTACCTAATATGACATTTAGACCTATGCTTTTTCCATGATGTCGATATCCTTTATATATAATTCCATTACGAGCAGAATGTATGTTCCCTGCTGACTCACCTGCAAAAACTGTTTTTTCACCACATCCTCAAAGACTGAAGTGGGGTATTTCTCAATAACCGCTTTGAAAATATTCAAAATACTTTGATTTTCTCCGAATTTTGTAAAGATTTCCTTTCCAGTATTTTACAATTTCTTGAGAAGCGGCCATTTTGAAATAACTGAAATTCTAACGTATTCGGCATTGCGGATGTGTATGAATAAAAGAAGGTATATTTTGCATATTAAAATTATAAACATGTATTTTAAGAGACTCCTATATAACATACATAGACATGTGCTACGTATTGCATACTTTTATTTTCTTTATTTAAATTGCTACAGAGGAAACTGTATTTTCTTGCTCGCTCAAACGTAAAATCGTCATTCGATCAATGAAAATGCAGTCATACATCTGCTCTGTTTACATCACAACTGGAACTTAGCTCGGTATTGGTGTAGATGTTAAAGGTAGATCTCTCATGATAAATGAAATAATGTTGAATTCAAACCTTTACAATTAAAAAATTGTAAGAAAATACGTGTTCTGTGTTATTGTAGTGTTAAATACAATTATGTATGTATGGTGACCAGCCCTATGGGCTAGTGCTCAGAGGTTCTGACTGCAGTTCATGAGGCCTCGGGTTGGATTCCCGGCCAGAGCACTGGAATTTTTTTTTACCTATGGTCGCTCATTGTCTGGATTTGAACTAAGCTCTCTCCTGGTGCTTCATTATTATTAATCACCCATCATGTCATCGGTGATACTTAACTCTGTCTTCCAGGCGCCCCTTCTTAATCCTTTGCTTAAGATTTAAATATCCAGAACTTATTTGATTGAAGTCGACAATGTAAGAGAGAGCTAAGATCTGTTCACTAAAAAAAGAAAACTCAAACAAAATAGGATACAACTAGGATAATGTGCGTCCTATTGTAATACAGGGGTCCATGGCCTGACATAGAGGTCTGTCTACTTCATTTTATTTTATTTTATTTCATTTTACTTTATTTTTTGGGTTTTATAATGTTTTACGAGCTGTAAGTCTACGGTACGGGATCCATGACTCATTTTATTTTCCATGAATGATGCATTCAGGAATTTTATGTCCCTTAAAATCCATTCACCTGATCCAGAATTGCAGCTGCGAAACTGGAAATCTGAGACGACTATGATAACCACTAGTCAATCAGAACCGACCTGTTGAACTATACAAGGTGCATACAAAATATTGTAGATTTTCATAAAATGGTAAGGAAATCATCGGCCATAACAGGCACATTTAGAAACTCGTCTTTCGAGACGAATTGGTTAATATAATTGGGCTACAGTTCTACCATTCAGGAGAGAATACCTAAAATGTCATAAAGACAAGCTGCTGGCATTGGTAAAAAAAAATGGAGCACTATATGGTTAATAATTTATAGAGATGTTTGTGAAAAAATGACGCATATAACTTCAATCAATATCAATTTATCCGCGTTGAAAATTATAAGAAGGAGAGTATTTCTTGTGACACGTTATTTTCCCCTGTGTACAGAACTTGCTGAAACCGGGTCTCGCCTCTCTGAAGAAATAGCTGTAGCATTCACTCTCATGTCCCGTCTGGATTGTTTCAATTCCTTATTTCAAGCAATCGGTATGACTAATGAAGTATAAATCGACATTAAGAGCTCGTATAAAATGTTATAACTAAAATCATGTTATCAAATTATTAGATAAGCTGGGAATTGTGCTCCTCTTGACACAGATCAGACTTTGCTTGGAATGTTGCAGCATGTTTCATAAAAACTGAAGAGTGTCGTTATAAAATTAGTAAATAATTACATTTCAACCGTCGGGTGTGAAGAAATGTTAAAAATTACCTGGTAATAATAAAGGTATTTTCTACACTGTTAATTTTATTATTATTATTATTATTATTATTATTATTATTATTATTATTATTATTATTTATATCAATATCACAGCTAGGAATATATTATACAGGGGTATTCAGAAAGAAGGAACAGATTTCAAACATTTATTTCTTCCAAACTACAAAAAATATAAACACAATTCCAACGTTCCTGGAAAGAGAAAAATTTAAATTCAGTATTTTATGCATCCAATTTGAGCACCATGTGTTACACGACAAATATCAAAACAGGGGCTCATTTCTTGCAACACACGTATCAGCTTGTCTCTAGTTATCGAATACACAGCTTCAACAAATCGATGTCCCAGAGTTTAAAGAGTGTCAGGCACTTTGGGGTGGAATAAAAACACGGTCTTTTACGTAACTCCACGTATAAAAATCACACAGGGTTAGGTCGGGTGACCTGGCAGGCCAGAGGTAATTGTAGTTGATATCCTGCCCCTCTTCCAATCCAACTTTCTGTTGTGTCGCCATTTTAATACAATCAACATGACAATGAAAAAACTTTTCTCTTTTCAGGAGCGTTGTAATTGTGTTTCTATGTTTTGTAGTTTGGAAGAAATAAATGTTTGAAGTCTGTTTCTTCTTTCTGAATGGCCTTGTATAATGGTATAATAAACAGTAACAGTTAATAACAAATGAGGGAAATTTTGAGAAAGTGATTCAATTCAAATACTTACCTTGGAACGATAATTAGAAATAGGAATGAGAAGCACAAATAAATTAAACAAGTGTTAATTCAGGAAATGTATGATATTATCTATTACAGGGACTCAGGTCGTTCCAACTTCCCTAAAAAAAGGTTAAACTGAAAATATATAAAACTGTTATTTTGCCAGTTATATTACATGGATGCGATACGTGGACTCTTATTTTAAGGGAGAAGAAAATATCAGAAGTATCGGTATTTGAGAATAAAGTTTAAGGGGCATTTTTGGATGATAGAGAGATGAACAGACCTTTGAATGGAGAAAAATTATAACAGTGATGATCTTTAGAGAAAAGCACATACAATAAGAAGAGTTAAGCTCACAGATTGCGATGAGCATGAGTGGGGAATAAAAGAGGGGCATGGAAGGTTGTTGTAGGGTAACCAGAGGGAAAACTTCCAGTTAGTAGGCGAAGAATGAGGTCGGGGATGATTGTAAAACATTAGTTCAGGTAAGGGATGTGCGCGGTCTTGAACCTACGGGTTCGATATACCCCAGTAAGTAATTAAACTATTATTATTATTTTTACTACTATTATTATTATTAGTCATATTTTTCAATATATTAACAATGTCTCGAGGTTGTCTTAGACATTGCTGATTTCTTCTCCGGAATTACAACCCGCTTCTTAGGTTATGACGATATTTCAGCAGATGAGGATCAAGCATTTCACCATGCACTCTGATTCGCGAAGAAAACACATATTAATTATTTCTTGAGAGTCCTGCTAGTGTTTACCACCAGAAATTCACAATGGTTTGCACGTATAATTATCTTCTATAGGCCTAATGATCCAATAAACACTAGAGCATAATAGTACACAGTTGTAAGCCAATTAAAAAATTGAAAACATTAACAAGAATTGTGTGCTATAACTCCAGAATTCACTTAACCAACGAATTGAAAGCAAATTAATTGCATTTCGTAATCATTTGGTAATTATGTTGTAGGTGCCTCTTTTGAACTAGTTCAGTTCAGTGAATTACAACTTCAAATTATTTACATTATTCTAGCGACGCGACGATTCTTATGAACGATCAAGTTATACTAAATAGCAATTTCTCGAGAAAAAGTCATCTTAAAACTGTACAGACAAAATTCAGCCTATGTAATAGCGTATGCTACATAAAGAAAGAATCCCTGAAAGTAAGTGTGTTTTTTTCCATATAATATCATTGGGAGAATAATATTGCTGTATAAATTTGCAGTTTAACGTTTTCTTAAAGAAGTTACCGTTACGGGTGTCCCTATAATTCGTAGAGATGATTACTACATACATTCGAGTAAAGAAAGAATAAATAATACATAAAAAAACTAAAACAACACGCTTTATTAGAAAACCGAACTATAAAATGAACTGTAATTTTAATTTCCAACACGCTTGGGATAAAATTAAAGTGGTCACCAAAAAAATCATCTCCAACACGTCTAGAATAAAACTAGAGTTATCTACAAAAAATAATGTTACCATCAAAAGCGTGGGGTGCTCTATATCAAATGATATATTTGATAATAAACAGATATTGGTAAAAGTAAAGTCTCTAAGAAGAAAACGTAAAAATCATAAAAAGCACTCCACGCTTTTGATGGTATAATTATTTTCTTTTTTTAGATAACTCTAGTTTTATTCTAGATGTGTTGGAGATGATTTTTTGTTGACCACTTTAATTTTATCCACGTCTAAAGTAGTCTTGGTGGAAAGGCCCTGCGGCTAGCCAAATTAATGACAAGCGGTGAGCGATTCCTTTTGGTTCTCCAGGATGTCCTAGAAAGGAGAACCCCGGGTTCCTGCCCCGGTGTGATTTAGAGATGATTAAGTACCGGTATGATAATAAATAATAACGAATAACCAGCATTCTAACCTGCATGGTAGCGGCGATGTGCTCCGACTTGTGTATAATTTCGTAATTTTTGAATATGGCGCTTGTGGCCGTCAGCCAATCAGAGGCTGGTGATTTTTTAAAGTGTGATTTTTTGTATTAATTTGTTAGGATATCGTGATCGAATGATATCCATGGTGTTCGTAATGATTGTTTTAAGCTAAAACTGAGATATTGTTAGTTTAGTTTAATTTAAAATTATTATTATCGCGAATTATGTGTTAGCCATTCGTGTAGCTGTCTGGGGATGCCACGCCCCTTTTTTGAAAATGTGTTATTTTGTTCGATTCGAAATATATAATTATATTATTTCTTTTCTGTGATATATTATGTGGTACTTGAATGTGTTTGATGTATTTTCAATTAAGTTTGATTATTTAAAATGCCTAAAAAGCAGTAGTGTCTCTGAGCCAATCAGGAGGCTGTGTGATATTGCCATGCCTATTTCGTGGACATGTAAAATTTTCGTTTAGATTTTTGTCGCGAAGTTTGCACATTAGCAGCCCAAAGCCGATCCAGGGAAGTTCGCACCCTATGATGGAATAAAGTAAGTCCGAAAAACCAGCGCCAAGTCGAAATGAAATCTTTCTCATCCTCTTAACCCGGCTCAGTGATAATTGGGATTGAAATTTACTGGTGGGAGCTAGGGGACCACTCCGGCATTCGCCTTCACGCTAAGGAAACCACCAGAAACCTTTAGCAGAGTAGTTATCTGAAAAATAATTGATAATTATATTTATGTAATATTTTCTAATGTTGTTCTATGGCACAGGATGATGCCAATCGGCCATCCGTTGTGCCACGTGCCATAGATGTGGAATTTTTAAGATTAGAGGAGTAATTTTGTTAAGTAGCCCATTAATTTTGAATTTAGAATAGTTATGGGATTAATATTTATTGGTGGAATCAAAGGGCCTACTCCGATATTTATCTTAGCGCTAAGGAAACCACCGTAACCTTAGCAGAGTAGGTTTGAAGTTAGTGAGAATATCGAAATATGGCCAAATCGGTCGGGCCTTCCAGCTTTTAGAGGTGATTAGCTGGTTTGTTCACCTGTTTGTAATTAATTCAGGACGGTTCTTATAGGCGAATAGCCGTCAAAATCACCTGTCTTGTCTTAATAGGGAATAAATGTCTTGTATTTGTGATCTTCCGTTATCCTCCAACCCATGAGTTTATCTTTATTATGGTCCCATGATGGTTCGAGGAGGATGGATTTCGAACGTGAACGTTCCAATATGATCTTATTTGTGATCTTGCCAAGAAAATGGTCTACTGTTTGCCACGTGTAGAACGCAGGGCATTGGTAGTTGCATTGGCAGCTTTCAAAATCTAGTCGATTTCTTGTTTGAGTCCTTTTATTTAATTTGGGCCCAGCGTTTGTCTGAGTTTCTTTGCTTTGAATTATCTCAGTATCAGTTTGAGTTTCTTGATCAGTGATGTATATAACATGTTGCTGATCGTCGGCGATTTCCTCCTCTGGCTGAGAGGGAACCGGGTTTCGTTCCTGAGAGTTGAACTCAGGTTCTTGGCAATTGGTAATTCCAGTTTTCCTTGAGTTTCTGTTTTTCCTATTTCGGGATTTTTTGCTCTCAGGTCGAGGAGCGGCTGGCTCGACTCTAGCTGGAGCTGTTTGTCTTTCCACAGCAGGAGCAGATGGTTCGACTGGAACTGTTTCAGACCGTTGAGTTGCAGCTTGAACTGCACGACGATAGAGCTCTATTTTAACTCTGTAATAATAGAGTCTTCTTATTTTTAGAACCTCGCAGACTGTGGAATCATCCACCAAGACTGCCATGAACATTGGCAGCGGGCCTTTGGTCCTTCCGGATGTCATATTGACTACCTTTCCCGGGCCGTGAACCCGAGACTTTTTAGGTCTTCTTGGATCAGTGATGGATCCACATGGGAGTCTATTCCTTTAATCACGATCTGTTTGGTTGCGATGTGATTTTTTTTGGTATCTTCGCAATAAGGTATCTGACGCCGCTGCAGGAGCTGAACGTATTTGTTGTGGGCCGACAGTGAAGCTAGCCTGATCCTATTTCCTACCCTGGTAACCTCACAAGTTAATGCGAGAGGGTGGTGTTTATTGAACGCTCTGTTCACAGCTGCCAATTCGGTAGAAAATTCTCCACGGATGAGCAGGGAAGGAGGTTTGGTTACGCTTTCGCGCTGGTTCGGTGTCCCTGAACCTCCGGTGGCCCCCTCGCTGATTTGCGGAGATGCTACCGGCGGTAGAGCGACAGTCAGTTTAGAACCATTTTTTCCGTCAGTTGCTGCTGGCGATTTAGATGTCGAGGCTTGTGAGACTTGTTCGATTAAATTCGTACAGCCTTTGCTGCCGTATTTGAATTCGAGGTTTTATCCATTTTAGTGTTATTACACGTGCGAGTCGCGATTGGGGGCGTCTTTGATGACTTGCCTGAAGATTTGCCATTCCTACCCATGTTGAAGTGTTCTTTGGATATATGGTGACAGGAATTTTTTTGGTTAACCGGTATGGAGTTGCCCTGTCAAAGACCCTGGTATCGGGGCCGAGCCTGGGGCCGGACGGGATTAGGCCTAGTGCCTTTTTAGGAATAGGTACTAACCGTGATGAATGTGTAGGATAGAACACTCAACCTGAAAAAGAAGCTGTCGGGACTCGTTTTGCTCTAGCCGCGCATGCGCAGGCAGTTTTTTAGTAGCGGCAGTCGTTTCTCCAGCTCGGTGCAGATGAGACGACTATGCTGCGAGGAACGCTGCTGCGAGATACGCCACTGTAGACTCCCATCCGCTGCTGCCAGGAGAACCTCTCTCTACCGCTGCTGACGCTCCTCCTCATCGAATGGTCGAATGGTCATGGTGCCCACAAGACAAAGACAAAGAAAAAATATGAAAAAGCTCTACGACCTGTCATTAGAATGGCAGCGTGGTGAACAATTTCTTCGGCCCACTGAGAGTGGAGCCCCGGGTTCCAAGACAGAGTCCATTTGCCCCGGTCTACCTTTGAGTAGAGATAGTGTGATAATGGATGATTGGCTTTTGATCAGCAGCAGCAGCAGCGATGTACTCAGCTAAGCTCTTATGAATTTTATTTTTATTTTCATTTATTTTTTATTTATGTGTCGAATTGTTCTTTTTCAAATGTAATTAATGTTTAAATATGCTTTTTTTTAATGTTTATATATGTTTAGTGTTGGTGAGCGGCGAATTTCGCGTGTTCAGCTTGACCCTGATTGGTCCGAAAGCGCGACCTGTTTTTTAATGTTTTAAATATTGATAATGTTGATTTTTATATTTTATTTGATTGTTTTTATGTAGAATTGTATCCTAGAATGTTAATTTATATTGTAATAGTTGTTTTCGGGTGTTTAGAATTTGTATTCCATTGACCAATCAGAGTGTCTGGTTGGTTCCGCGAGGTGAGCTGTATTTTCGCGATTTTTATTTTTGATATTATGTAATTTAGATGTGTTATTTTTGTTTATAATAATAATTTATGTTATATATTATGATTTAGACATGGTATAACGATAATTTCTAATAATTCTTGATATTTTGAAATGTTTGATGGTCGGCCATGACAGCTCGGCTGTTGGTGTTCCCAGCTGGTCACCCATACTGGTACTTGCAATGTTCAGGCTGTTGTAGCCTGCTAGGAATACTTTGGCGGGCGAAGGGCCCGCTGTGAGAGGTCCCATGTTCCCGGTGAACATTGATGGACTTGTAACATTTTTTAAGGTTGTTTTATTGGACTTAGTATTTTTTTGTCGAATGTGTTATGATTGATCCTTTGAAGTTCGCTTTTCGAAGAGGCATGAAGGCAGCAGTCGCAGGAGGTGAGAAGGCAATGGCTACAGTCCCAAGTTGAAATGAAATCTTCCCAATGTCCTCTTTCCCGGTCAGTTGGGAATTATATGAATTTACTGATGGAGCAAATGGGACTACTCCGGTATTCACCTTAACGCCAAGGAAACCATCAGAAACCTTGACAGAGTAGTTGTAGAATATATAATTTAGAATGTATTTATTTATTTTTCCAGAATATGTTATTTAATTTGTATTTTTTGGAGATAAATTTAGTTAAGTTACCCTTAATTTTGAATTTTGAATATTGATATGGGAATTATAATAATTTTTTGAGAATTTACTGGTGGGTGCTAGGGGCCTACTCCGATATTTATCTTAGCGTCAAGGAAACCACCGAAACCTTGACAGAGTAGGTTTGAACTTTTTGAATGTGATCCGAAATGTGGCCAAAATCGGTCAGGGCCATCCGGCTCTTAAGGCAACAATCTTTTGTCTCATTTTAGGTCGGTTCTTTAGACGTATAGCCGACCGAAATCGCCTAAATGAGAGTTAGCGTCATCTCAGACGTTATTTGCGCTTATACGATCTTCTTGGGGGGGAAATAGTGGTCTGCGACCGCACGAAATTCTTCTTCTAGACTAGGTCGAGAGCGAATGGGAGGATTGTATTTTTCCCTTGGTTTATAATGTCTTATTGGAGGATGTTTGAAATCCTCTTCTTGACTATTTCTCTCAGTAGGACAGATGGAGTCCTCATGTTGACTATTTGATTCTGATAAGCTTAAATCCCATCCATCGTATTGGCCATTGTTGTCCCAACTCAATGTTAAGGATAGATTTGTGCTACCTGATCTTTTTTCATTATAAAGCCGGTCCACTATTTTCCCGAACGTATGCATTAAGTTCGTATTTGTGTCATCTGCATATGTTGGACAGTTGTCCCAGCATAGGTATGTTGGTTTAGTGCTTGTCATTTTGTCCTTCATTATTGGATTCAATGATGTCTGGCACTCTTTATTCTCTCGCTGTGGAGGTGAATATTCAGTCTCTGGAGCAGTCTGAGTGCTCACATTGACGATTTGTATTCCATGATCTATTTCTGTCAGACATTGGTCCTCTGTTTGAGAGGCCTTTGATTTCTTTTTGGTCTTTTTGGGAATCACTGGCGCTGGAGCTGCTGGCTCTACAGGGGCAGTGCGTTTCTTCCTGGCAGCAGGAGCTGGCTCTACTGGAACTGCCGAAGAAGGGACATTAGATTTCTTTTTGGATTTTTTATCCTGGGCGGGAGGAGACGGAGGAATACGCGTATCCTTGTTTTTTTGCATTCGTCTATATTCAACACTTTGACTTTATGAAAGCAAAGGGTGGAAATTCTGAATGCTTTGCGGACTGTAGACTCATCTACTAGGACTGCCGTGAACATTGGCAGCGGGCCTTTGGTCCTTGCATAAATCATGTTTGATACTTTAAGGACCCGGTGTCCGAGACTTTCCAAGTCCTCCTGTATATATGATAAGTCCATTTGTGGGTCGAGCCCTTTTATTACGATTCTCCTTGTTTTGATTCGTTTTTTTGGTCCGTCTACGAACGGTATGTTACGTTCTTGTAGCAGCCTTTTATATTTATCGAGGTCTACCGTTGATGATAGCCTCATCCTTATGTTGAGTCTGGATACATCACAAATTAATGTGCCAGACTCGCTTTTGAACTCCTTGTTCAAGGCTGCCAATTGAGTCGAGTAAACCCGGCGTATCAGCAGATGAGAGGAGTTATTTACGCAAAAGCGCTGGTCCCGCGACTCCGAGTCTTCAGTCTCTCCTCCATTATTTGGTGGAGAGGCAGCAGGCAGGTAGTCGATAAGTGGGGACGCTTCTGGATTAGTCGAAGTCGATGTTTGGGCGATTACGCGTTCTTTTCTTTTTCTGCTACGCGTTCGGAGCGCAATATGGGGCTCTGAAGGCAAGCTCGTTGCTGACGAATCCATTCCTATGAGTTGGGGGTTCTTATTTGGTGAAGGAATAATTTGGTAGACAGGTAGGAGTCGCCCTGACAAAGACCTTGGGAGAGAGGCCGAGCTAGGGGCAGAAGGGAAGGCCTGTGCCTGTAGGGGTGAGGTGTTATTCCTGGTGAAGAAAGGGGGGGGGGGTGAAGAACCCACGTCCTGAAATGAAAAGTGCCGTCAGACACGTGTTTTGCTCAAGCAAGGCGTTGCTGGCGCCTGCTTATGCTGTCAGCCAATTGCCGGCGATTTGTCTCGGTGGAGAGGGGAGCGTGCTATAATTTTATCCCAAGCATGTTAGAAATTATTATTATTTTTCACTTTTTAGTTTGGTTTTCTAATAAAGCGTGTTGCTTTAGTTTTTTAAAACTATTATTTACTTTTTTATTTTTAGTTTATTTGATTGGTATAAACCGGAATCCCATGAAAATGTAATTGCTTAATACTCCTCAAAAAAAATCCTACGGGCCGGATTTTAACCAGCGATCTATGGATTACTGAAATTATTTACCACTACAGTTCACCGATATATCAACTGAGCTCTTACAATGATTGACTTAAAAGTCGATAAGTCCGCAAGCTATTAACCGGTTTTTATTTCTTTGATTTTCTGATGATTCTGTCCAGGATTTTAGAAAAAATGAAATTATCGTATTGTCATGGGTCCTTTACAAGTATACACAGTTTCAAGTCGATCCAATGTTTTAAATAGGTGAAAATCGTGTTCAAAGATTCCGTTACATAGATACAGGTCCATTACGTAGACAGATACAGTCAATCCATAGTAATTCTGCCCGTAGGCAGGTCCTTCACTGCAATCATAGCTGTCCTTCACTGCAATCATAGCTATGCTACCAACTTTACTAGGGAATTATTGGTGTGGTAGCTTCCCGTTGCTTTCCACACCTGTGAAGGATGATGGTGATGATGATGATGATGTAGATGATGATGGCCACATGATTTCGGGGACCGTTTGGGCCTTAAAGGATTCCTGACATTTGTCTTACAGGTGAGGAAAAAATCCCGATAAAAACCTTACCTGGGATCCAATCCGGGTCCTCTGCGTGACAAGGTAGCACGCTACCTCGAGACCACAGCGGTGGACACATACAGGTCAAGCTAATATAAAGCGTGTAAATACACAGAGATTACGTTAGAGTTATGTCAAGTAATATTTTTTTTATTTTATTGGACATATACAAACCCAATTTCTCCTTAAGGTATATTTGGATTACAGTTTGTGACAACTTGTGGTACTTTATGCAATTTGATCTAAACCTAAAGTTTTATTTTAACGAACCTTATTTATAAATTCTACTTTCTGTAAAGGTTTGTACGTAACAAACAATTTTTGAAAATTATTTGAAAAAAAAGCTGTTTCGACTTATATACAATTTGGACTGATAATGCCCTCGACTGTCAATGAGGCTGTTGTCTCTATCTTGTAGCATAAATAACCATAAGATGATTTGATATTTCGTTTAGTTAGTAATTGTCAATCAAGTGAACTATAAACCTAGTAAATTAAGTTATTGCCAAGTCTACTCTTCTGTTACGGATGTCAGTCCCAAACAAAATAAAAGCCTGCCCAGTTGTATATAGTATATACTGGGTGTCAAAAGTATTCGTTCACATCATTTGATAGATGTAATTTTATCGTGTAACACTCGAACATTTTATCGAAATTAGTTTTTATCTGAAGCAGCAAACTTTTTCAGCAATGAAAATCAGCCCTTTTACTTAAAACTCTCTCTAACCCGGGAGTCGTATTCATTTAAAATAGTTGGCTTTAATTCTTGGAATGTCACTCTGTGGCCACATCCCAATCACTGAATTCTTCTCCCTTTGGTTGATACCAATAAATTATTTACCAATCTTTTTCCTTTCTCATCTACCTTGGGCTTCCGAATTCTGTTATATCTTTATCGTTTAAGCTTTGTTTAATCAATATTTGTTATGTATCAGCTGCTTGCAATATGTTCCTGATAATTCTGTTTCCTTTCATTTGGAGTTGTTTTAGTAGATTTTGTATCGCACCAGGAGCTGGTCGTGCAAGTGGCTGAGCTCCTGATGAGTTGCTTGTATATTATCATACATTTTAATGTTTAAATATATTGTAAGTAATGTGATTAGGAGTGACCACAGGGATTTTCTGCCGTGTTCTATTTTTAGCATAGTGTACTTTGTAAGTGCACCCCATTCTAAATTACTACCCAAAAATATGAAGAAATAGTTAACTTCGAAACTATATTCAGTACTTTCATTAAATAAAACTAAATGTGAGATTTTGTTAATGCTGTTTTTTCTAGAGAAAGGTACACATAGAGTTTTGTCATTGTTTATTTTAGTTTACAATTAGTGCACCACGTTTCTAATTCCTTTGCATCGAGTAGTAAACATAATTATGATTCATATTCGTTGCAAAGACAGCAATATCATCTGCAGAAACAGAAATATCTATATTTGATCTTATTGGCAAATTGACAGTAAAAACACAATATAATATTGGTGACTATTTAACTATTGCTCCAAATGGGAGTCAATGACCAATCACGTTTCAATGAATTTTGTTTTACAACCAATGGCAGTCGTGTTTCAGCTCGATATTTATCGAATTCTGTTTACCAAAATAAAGAGAGCTCCTCCTTTTTAATATTCTGAACAGGATAGAGCATTATTCTGCAGTGATGGCTCTCGAACAAATACGTTGAATATAGCAAATAATGAACATATTCCTTCGAACTACATTTGATAATTGTGTGTTCAATAATTGTTTCTTTAAATAATGATTTTATGGAGTTGTTTCTTAAACATTAATTAATAGGAAAAGGCCCAAAAACTCACCCGACGCTTACCGCGGAATTGCACTGGAATGTGCGCCTTTTAAAATTCTGACGAAGATTATACTACAACGTATCCTTCCCCAAGCCAGCACATTCATTCCCGAGGAACAATACGGATTTGTGACGGGAAAACCCACGATACAAGCCATCGAGAGAGTGTTATCCGTCATCTGGGAAGCAACAAGCGGGGTTCATAGACTTATCCAAGGCGTTTGACAGCGTAAATAGAAACACATTACTGGACAAAATCTCCAGCATACTGGAAAACGGAACCCTTTCTTGAAACTAATAGAAAGTATACTGGCTTTCAACCTACTAACCATAAATGACAAAGTTAGTCAATCTGATCACATAATACAGACAAACGGAGTGCTTCAAGGGCATCCTCTTAGCCCATTGCTCTACAACTTGCTAACCCACGACGTAGTCCAAGAAGTAGCATCACCGGTAGCCACGGTCCTCCTCTATACAGATGATATAGTCATCTTATCCAGAAATAAAGTAGCTCTTCAGACTAGCCTGGATAAACTACAAAATTGGGCGCACCGGAACGAACTAGAAGTTAACACAAGCAAAACTAAGATTATGAAATTTAGACGAGGATGAAACATAAACAGGGATGACAAATTCAAGTACGGAAATGCCCAACTAGAATTAGCCAACTGCTACATGTATCTCGGTCTAACGTTGCAAGTCACAGGAAAATCATTCACCAAGCACATCCAGGAAAGATGCAACTCAGCAATAAAGGCCACATTTGACATTCGAAATGTCGAAAAGCTGTCAATCGAAACTGCTATAAGACTATTTCATATTAAGATATCACCAACAGCGTGCTATGCAATCACCACATTCTGGACTCGGTTAACCATAACAAATATGAAAAGACTGGAAATGGTCAAAATTGCCTACATCCGGAGAGTACTTAGGGTTTCAAGGTCAACGAGGTCCCGACTCATATACCATGTAACCAAGACTGACTTCTTAATCTGAGAAATAGCGTCACAATATAACCTGCCACACACCCCAGCCTACGAAGCACACATAAGAGAGAGAGAGAGAGAGAGAGGAAAAAAAGCAGGGGATATAGACCGCGGATTCTTCCTGACCCAGCGATGAACACCGAAGAATGGAAGGAACCAAACTTTTCCCTAAGACACGTGTTCACGAGGACCGCCACACATGAATTCCACTACAGAGTATGTACCATAAAAGGGTTCTACCTCGCATCGAACCAGTGCCTCTGCAATCTATGCGACCAAAAATGTCAACAATACCACCTTATTGACTGCATAGCAAGAAGTAAGCCTTTAAAATTCTATGCTGATGACAATAACTTCCAGTAACTGTATTGTAATGTACACAGTGTGTTTATATAAACATTAATTAATAACCTTTAATGTTGGTTATAATATACAACTTGATGTGTTCATTTTTTTCTCCACTGGTGTGCATTCTTACAATATTGCGATCCTATTTGATAACAAATAATATAATCTAGTTTCAGTGGATAAACAAATGAAACATAACCAAACATTTCTGATTTGTTTTTAAACTTCGCTGTTTACATTAAATATATACATATTTTAAAATAACTATATTTAAATAATGATTTATTAGCAGTCCCGCGCCGTAGCCGAGCGGTTAAGGTAGGAAGCCTTGGCGCAGAGCTACGGGACTTGCGCTGGTTCCAGTCTCCATGGGGGAAGAAATTTTCTTATGGTATTTCGGCCAGTATGGGACCGGTGCCCACCCAGCATCGTGAGGCAATTGGGTAGCTACAATAAGTAGCGGCTTCAGGTTGAGGAACCAGCTTTAACGGCTGGGGGACTCGACATGCTAACCACATATCACCCCTACACTGGCTGTTGATCATCTACCTCTGTGATTGACACATGTGGATGTGAAGGGCCAGCAGCCGGCTGGTAAATGGGCAACCGCTGAAAAGTGGAAAGACCCTCAATCGGAATTTATTAGCATAGAGCATCAAGTAATTAGAGGAAATGTTTATTCTACTCTTCTTCTTTTTAGGTGCTCTAGTCAACTTTGGTGCACTACTTGTATTCACGCTCGCCTCTGGTGACAAAACTTCACGATATCAAATCCAGGTGAGTTCTCTGGATTTTTCAGTGTGTATAAGTCAATATTATGGGTTCATATGGAAGCGGTCTGAAGATGTGAGTCCCCTGTCTAGATTTACGGCAAGTAAAAGATCTTCAACCCTCTGATCAAAATTATTTTGGTCCTTTCGCGCCAAAATTTGAATTGCGATGCTATCTTGTTTGTTGAAGAGAGTCATTCAGTTTAAAATAATATTATAATTCTGTTCGAACAATTAGTTTATCCTTCTCAACTATATTTTTACCGACTTTATGTAGTTCGTTTTCTTTGTACGAATTTTTTTATGGAGACGGGATAAAACTCAACTCCTAAATTAGCGGTCTAGGAATTCTTTTGAAGTTTCTCCCGAAGCAGGTTATCTTCTTTGTAGCTAAGCTGTTCCTCCTACCAGTTGATCTCTGTTATACCATACCTTCCTTTAAAAAGCCAAACTTTCTCTTCCCAATTGGTGCTGGTTGACATTCTCTTCCACATACAACTTCTTTGGTTTCTCGCCCAAGTTTAGGTCCTATAATGGATGCCTGCCAATAGATAAGCTACTTTTGGTTTTGAAACATCCAATCATCTCCACTAATACCAACGTTATACAATCCCTAGTGTTCTGTTTGTTAGGTCTGTGTTTAATTAAACTGCTCCTCTCTCTAGCTTATATGTGGATAGACTTATGTGTTATTTATGTTGTGCTTTATGATGACCCGGGACCATCATAACTAACTTTATTACTTTTTAAAACAATTAACCGTGAGATAAGTTAGGTTGCTTACGTCACTCTAGTATGGATCGGGACAGTTGACATTTTTTGAAAATGTAATTATTTTGTTTAAATGTACCTTTAATTATACTTGAAAGATGATCTTGCAATATTTAAAGTAATAACATAAAATATATAGTTTGAAGTCTGAGGTCAAATAAGCGATGTGTATTAATTTTAAAAAATACAGAGGAGCATCAAAGGAAACACATATGTTAATAAAATCGATATTTGAAACAAATAGATAATCTGGAGTTTATGAAGAAAAAAATGAAAATCCATAACAAACAATAATATGCAATATAGAGATTGAAGAACTGCAGCTCTCTACGGCATCATGGTTTGGTTCAGATAAATGGGACTTGCGCTTGATCGATTCCCGATGGACAAGAAATTTTCTCATGATATTTGAGTCAGTATGAGGTCGATACCCATGCATAAATGTAAGAAATTTGGTAAGCTGTAATCAGTAGCGATTATAACAGCCGAGGGACTCGACAGGATGACCACTTGTCACACATGTACTCTTTTGATTATCGTTGGCCTGGCAGTCTAAAGGCCATACACCACGGTGTTTAATTTTCTTTAAAGAATGGGGAGTTGCCTAATTTTATAACGGAATAACAAGGTGTTATATAAAGTGATGTAAAACAGAACATTTGTAATATGAAAGTGAAATTTGTTAAAATGACCCATACGTTAAATTTAAATTATACCAGTATATACACTATACCACGTGATACGAGTATATTACCAACAATAAGCATTAAAACGAATATAAATATGATACCGTATTTGAACAAGTGTTTAAAACTACCTGATAGAGAAATCGTTTTCTATTGATCTTCCAAAAACTTAAATTATGTAAATTGAGAGATTTAACTATTTTGAATTTGATCTGTCAAATATTAATATATTTATTAATTTCTTTTAAAGTGATTCTTTTTTTCAGTTTTACATTCAGTGAAGTTGCTTCGTAACCTTATAGTTATTACGTCACAATTTTTGTTATCGCTGTGCAAAAAAGTCCATTTTATACAGAAGTTTTATTAAGTTCACATTTTAGATAATCTCTTCTTCTTCTTCTTCTCCATAATTTGTAGGAATTTTATCCTGTTCATTTCCAAAATCACTCCTCGGAGGAAGACGTATTGGATGTACAGGATTCGCTAAGTATCCATCTCATGGCTCTTGTTCTTCTGCCGTAAATTAGTCTATCAACTTTAGCTGTTTTTGCAAGTCGATTGTCTTCCATTCATTCTATATGACCTTTAAAATATTTTTGTCTAATTTTAAATAAATATTAGGTCTAATTTATAGCGCGGAAACCCCTATATTGATTTAAATTCCAAATTACATCTAGTTTTGTCCTGTAATCTCCACTTTAAATATTCATAAGCACAGGTTTATCTTCAAAGAACTGGCAATTGTTTAAATATTTTATATAAGTGCAAATTGTTGTCTAGTAAATTGATATTACTTTTAGGTATACATGTTGTTGGAATACAAAACAACATGATTCCAAGAATATTTGTGGATAAATATCAGTTATTAAATGAACACCTGACTTTCAAGATAGGTTACACACTTGTGGCAAGGGCGGTCAAGGTGACTGTTATCACCCTCCATCACATCAAATACATATTAAAAAGTCATTTATGAGATTACACCACAATAAATACTGTAACCACGTTAAGCTTCTAGCTAATATGGTCCATGGTTTGAGTCCGACACAATTACGTAAATTGGTTTACGAGTTTGCAGAGGGAAACGGAATCAAACTTAATTTTAACTATTAAAAGAAAACTGGTGGGAAAGATTAGCTGCATGGAGTTTTATATAAAAATCCATTTAAGTATATATTTTAGGAATCCCTAGGCTATTAGTATTAATAGGTTTCTGAGTTTCTCTTAGAGTGAAGTTTCCCATTTGCCAATATGCATTGTCAGTTATATTTATATGCAATGTGCATAAACTGGATATCAACGTCAAAAATTCCACATCTCGTCTTGCAATAAAAGATGCCAGAACATGTGACCTATGTTACTGATTGGAAACGAGGGAAAAATGTTAGTTATTTGTGTCATGAGTGCTTCTGGCAGTTTCATTCCCCAGATGTAGGTATTCCAACGAAATAGTATGTTTTCTCTGTTAAACAAAGATGTACCACCTTCTGCCAGGTACGAATATTCAAAGACAGGATGGACAAGTGAACATCTTCATGATCTGCTTCGAGTATTTCACTCTCTGTGCAAAATCTAAAATAATTCCGTTCTTACGTTCGATATTCCCAGCAGTCACTGGATTCCACCGAGTGACGTGTTTTGTTTACTTTTATGTTTAATTAGACTTGGTAGATTCTGTTGATCTCTAAACACGTGGGCACCTAATTTAACAATGTATAATTTAGAAGTCTGAGGACAAAATAGTAAACATTAAGCAGTAGTGTAACTTGATAAAGATAATATTAATTATTGTTATATAATATCCTCAACTCGTGTCCAACATAGGGTCGGGATGAGGGGTGAGATGAAGCCCCTATGTTTATAGAGATCTGTGAACGCCAAATGTGCTGGTCGATCACGTCTGACGCTACGTCACGGGGACGAATGAACGAAATGTATGAGATGAGTTTGGAGAAATCCTGAATTGAAACTGTGACAGGGGAAACGGTAGAAACCTACAAAGATCTAATTACTAATGAAGATGATTATATTAAAATACGGATATCCCAAATAATTACACGTCCCGGAGTTTATTAATAAAATAATCAATAGACGGAAGAACATAATTGACTTGAAAATTTTTATAAAATTAATAATGTTGGAAATTAAGAATGAATCGGGATGAAACACGATGTCTTGGTGCGGAGCTACGGAACGTGCGTTAGTTCGATTCGCTACGAGGAAAAATTTTTAATGAAATTTTGCCCAATTTGGGACCGATGCCCAGGCAGTAGAATGAGGAATTATGATAACTCTAAAATATAGCGGCTCTACGTTGAGGAAACTAGCTAGTAAGATAGGTAGGCTGACAACATGTTATCTATATACAATCTACATTATCGATTTCTCTGAAAAAATATAATGCACCTAAGTGGTTAGACTCTCCCTCGCGCCAACAAGTTTTTTTATGGGTTAAAGTTTAATAAAGACAGTATAACACAATATCAAGTGAAATTATATAAAATGTAATATTTGTAATTTGAGCGTAAAATATGTTATAATTTCAATTAACTTGGCTTATATACATCACGATAAATCATGATATATGCATTTAAACGTAGGTTATAGATATATTTGAAAATGTACTTAATATTTACCTGATAAAGCGTTGTCTATTGCTTTACCTGCAAATCTCAGCTACACAGATTAAACAGTTTTGGATCCAATCTGTAAAATATTAATATTTTATTAATTACTTACTTACTTACTTACTTACTTACTTACTTACTCACTGGCACTATCGAACCCGTAGGTTCATGGCCGCGCGGACATAAGCTCTCCATACATCCCTATCCTCCAGCTAATGCTTTCCAATCATTCCCTGTATAATCTACTTCCCTCAAATCATAGTTAATATTGTTCTCCCACCTCATTCTTGGTCTACCAACTGGGCGTTTTCCTTCTGGCTTTCCTACAAGAAGTTTCCATGCACGTCTTTCATTCCCCATACGTGCAACATGTCCTGCCCATCGCAGTCTACGAGACTTAACTGTTCTTATTATATCTGGCTTCCTATAAAGACCATGTAGTTCATTGTTATGTAGTCTTCTCCATTCACCTGTCTGTTCATCTCTCTTTGGGCCAAAAATTTTCCTAAGAACTTTATTCTCAAATACTCGTAATCCCCTTTCCTCCCTTAAAGTAAGAGTCCATGTTTCGCACCCATATAATATAACTGGTAGAATAATAGTTTTATATATTTTCAGCTTAACGTTTTTTGAAAGGAGTTGGGACATCAAAAGTCTCTGCAATGCATAATAGCATGCATTTCCAGAATTGAGCCTATGTTTAATTTCTTTGTGCATCTCATTCCTATTTGTGATTATTGTTCCTAGGTATTTGAATTCAGCCACTTCCTCAAAATTTCCCTCATTTGTCATTAGCTGTCCATTTCCATTATATACTGAATTTCTACGTGTGACCATATATTTAGTTTTACTGATATTTACTTCCAGTCCCAATTTTTTAGTGTTACTCAATAGTGTGTGCGTGTTGGCCTTTAGTATCTCCTCGCTATCGGCCAGTAGTACTACATCATCAGCATAAACTAACAGCTTATTAATACCATTGAGTTGTAAGCCTTCCTCATTCTCTAAAGATTTAATGGCATGCTCTAGTACAAAATTAAATAGTAGAGGAGATAGTGCATCTCCTTGCTTCAACCCATTCTGGATTTCAAAAGTGTCTGAAAACTGTTTGCCTACACGCACCCTACTCTTTGAGCCATTTAGACACATTCGTATAAGTCTAACTAACTTTTTAGGAATTCCGAACTCCAGCAGGATACTATATAACTTCTCCCTCTTAATTGAATCATATGCTTTTTTGAAGTCTACGTATAGTTGATGTACAGTACCATTATATTCCCATTTCTTTTCTAAAATCTGTCTTATACTAAAAATCTGATCTGTTGTAGACCTGTTTCTTCTAAATGCACATTGATGATCTCCTAGAATGTCATCAATATAGGGAGTAAGTCTGCTTACTAATATATTTGTTAGAATTTTGTACGAAGTTAAAAGTAATGAGATGCCCCTGTAGTTGTTGCAATCAGTTTTATCTCCTTCCTTATAAATTGGTACGATAATTGATTCCTTCCATTCATCTGGAAGAGCTTCTTTTTCCGAAATCATACTAAGCAACCAACGTATCTTGTCCATCAATTTTTCTCCCCCTGATTTTATCAGTTCTGCTGGGATCTCATCTGAACCTGATGCTTTATACATCTTCAATTTTTCAATCGCCATTTCAACCTCTAATGAACTTGGTTCTGCGGACTAACATTTCTGCTGTCTGTAAATTATCCTCCTCAATGTCCTGTTCTGTATGTACATTGTTTTTTTTTTAATAGATGATGAAAGTAAACCTTTTCATCTATTTAAGATACTCCTAGAATCTGCAGTCATATCCCCATTTTCATTCGGAATTAGGTTTCTTCTAGCCTGAAACCCTTTCTTCTCTATACTAATTCCCTGATATAATTCTCTAATGTTCCTATTTTTTGCATTCATTTCAAGATCATTAATCTTCTCTCTCAAATACTCCCTCTTTTTACTCTTTAGTAACTTGGTGGTTTCCCGTCTAACACTACCCAATTGCTCTAAATTTACCTCATTTGGCTCGTAAAATCGTAATTTTATATTTCATATTCAATGACGTTGCTATGTAACGTTACGATTATTGTATCATTCGCTCTGTCAACAAGGCGCATTTCGTCCAAATTTTTTATATGAAATCAATGTTCTTTTAATAAATGTGCTAATTGTGTTTTGGGGGAAAATTCCATTATACATTTAAATGGTTATTATATATAGTTTTTATTCTGTGGGCTAGTGGTTACGCTCCCTGCCTCTGGTTCTGAGAGTCGCGGGTTCAAACGCGGCCGGAGTCGATGGATTTCTTTAGAACAGAAAAATCCAAAGAGCATATCCTCCGGGAGGGACTTTAAGCTATGGGTCCCCTAGTCCGAGGATTCTCAGGCTCGTCATAAGATCCTAAAAAGCTGAATAAAGAGACCTCTAAGCAAAATTTACCGACTTCCAGAAAACTGTCACCTCCTAGTAATGCCTTTGCTGCCTGTTAGATGTCTCATTGGGTCGGTGTGTTGACCGCATGCCGTCCATGACACCTATGAGCAAATAAGGTAACTAAAAATTAACTTGGACCAGTAACTCCTTACAAAGGAGAGGCTGTGGCTCAACAATGGGCTATGTCATTATACATAGATTATACATAGTTTTCTCCGTTTAAATATTCATAATGACAAATTTAAGTTTAAAAAAAGTGGCATTGTTTTAATTATAGATTATAATTTGACAAAAGACCTGTAATACGCATACAATTAGAGCACACTTTTTTCTTCTCTTCCTTTCCCCCCACCCATCATAGGTGCTGTAATCGATCCTGTGGAATAGTGGTTAGCATACTTGCTCCAGGATTTAAAAATGCCTGGATTCAAACACGGCCAGTTAGTGTGAATTTTCAGGGCATAAACATCTTTAGACTAGGTTCCTCCAGAAACGAACTGAATAATTTGGTTCCCCGTCTAGATTTACGGCACGTAAAAGAACCACAAGCTTGAAAAAGATACTTTTGAGCATTTTTGGCCCTCTATCGCTCGGATTTGAATTGCGATGCTTATGATCTTGGCTTTTAAGAAATAAGTTTATCGTAAAATGGAAATAATATCATAGCACTGATTTTATGATTTGGTCTTCTCAACTATGTTTTTTCCGACTATACGTAATATTTGTCTTTCTTTGATAGGAAATGTTTACGGACACTGGTCTAACAACCAACCCCCAATTTGGAGGATCAGTAAGTACTTGTTAAGATTTTGTTCTGTAGAAATAACACCTTCTCTATGGCTAACATTTCTGCCCATCTCTCTTTGATTCAAACATTTTCCTAAGAACTTTATTGTCAAATACTCGTAATCTCCTTTCCTCCCTTAAAGTAAGAGTCCATGTTTCGCATCCATAAAATATAACTGGTAGAATAATAGTTTTATATATTTTCAGTTTAACGTTTTTTTGAAAGGAGTTGGGAAGTCAAGATTCTCTGTAATGTATAATAGCACGCATTTCCAAAATTGAGCCTATGTTTAATTTCTTTGTGCATCTCATTCCTGTTTGTGATTATTGTTCCTAAGTATTTGAATTCAGCCACTTCCTCAAAATTTCCCTCATTTGTCATTAGCTGTCCATTTCCACTATATAATGTGTTTGTATGTGTGACCATATATTTATATTTATTGACATTTACTTCCAGTCCCAATTGCTTAGTGTTACTCAGTAGTGCGTGTGCTAGATAATACATATTTTTATTTCATTTATTTCGAGTGTTAGAGAGCGAAGTACATTTTCTGACGCGCTTATAGGTAAAACATTGTTTGACGAATGAGAATGTATCTGGTTTGTTTACATTATAATTGGAACATAGCTAGGAAGAGGTATAGTTTTTTCAATTGGTTAAATTATATTTTTAAAGAAAATGTTGTGAAATGCAGTCCTGAGGGATTGTAATATCTCTCGACCATGGAGGCAATTTCTTGGCTCTTTAAAATTTATTTTCTGCTCTTCACTTTTGTATGTGAAATAAGAAATATATTTTATATTTACCAGAGAGAGGAAGCGTTGTCCTTTGGTCTGTCTACAACTCTCAAGCTGTATATATTGATGGTTGAAAAGTTTTGGATTTAATCTATGAAATATTAATATTTTATTAATTTAAAGAAGTATTTTTAATTTTACGTTCAGTGGCGTTGCTCCGTTACAATAGATTAGTTATTACGTCATAATTCCGGTTGTCGTTAAGCAGCAAAGATAATTATCTTATTTTTTATTTTTTTTATAAAACTTTCAGGAAAATGTCTTTCTTTAAGACAGAAATTAGGATTAATTTAACGTAAGATAATAACCTCATATTGATTTAAATAACAAATTATATCGAATTTTGTCGTGGAATCTCATGTTTAAATAATCATAACCACGGAGCATAAATTTACAATTGTAGAAAATTTGACATTCGGCATGTAATGTGCGTGCAATAGGAGTTAATATTTATTTGTTCTTCTACTTCTTCTCCTCCTTATTTTTTTGTTAGAACCTGTTTTAAAATGAATGGAATAACTGATATATTACGCGGTTCTCTTATCAATGCATACAAATCTTTCTGCGTTCTATTGAAATTTCAGGTCGTAAAATTCTGAGAATATGTTATATATGTTCCTTCTCAATGAACGACGTAGGTTCGCTGTGTAAGTTTATGGCACGTAAAGAAATTAGAACTTGATAAATGAATCCTCAAGGAAAATATTTTGGACTCTTCCTCGCACACTTGAACTGTGACGCTACTAATCTTAGCAACAATACACATCATCAACACTGTAATAGGCTGCATATTTCATTTTCTTTTGTCAGTTCTTTTATGTAGAGCGGCCTAAAATGCATCACCCATCTTGGAGAACCAGACTTTGTTTAGGATTTTTTTTTCCTTTATGACCCTTACATATTTAACGGCTAACGTGTTCCTCTTAATCACTGATCTCACCACTATCTTGTCTTCTGTTCGAATCTCAAAATTTATATTTCCGAATGTATGTTTTCTAAAATACTCTATTACATAAATAGGCACTTTGTGCTCCCAAGCCAGCCCTTGTGAAAATATTCACCCCCATGTAAGCTAGTGCTAGACTAAAACATTGGCAGTTCCTGCATTACTTCATGGGAGCGAAACTTGGGTAATGACCAAACAATTACATAGTAGAATACAAAGCGTAAAAATTAACGTTTTAAGAAGAACAAAAGACTGCACAAGATTGGATCGGATAAAGAATGAATATATAAGAAAAGAGTTAAATGTAGGCTATATCCACTGAAAGATGAAATAAAACAATATATAGAAATAAATGGTTTAGCCATGTAGAAAGAACGATTGTAACAAGATAACCAAAAAACAGCATTTAACTACACACCAAGAGGTTCAATGAATGTAGGAAGGTCAGTGAAAACATGTGTGAGACGGAACAGGAGCTCGTGAAGTGAACAAGACTAACGAAATGTTACCTGAAGTGATGCAAATCATAATATTTGTAATTTAGAATGAATGTTGTTATAATTAGCTGTAACTTAGATTTCATATAAACAGCAGCAGGTGCACTTAAATCATTGTAACAAGCGAAGTTAAATGAAGTTAAATATTGAATATTTGCCTGTGAAAAAGAAGCTCAAGCCTTTATCCTCTCAAGTTACTATTTAGCTTTTAGATGAAGTGGGACTCAATCCTCCTCTGTGATGTTGCAGGAGCACTTGATACAGTGTGGATAAGACTACGAAAACTCTTCTACATAGGAAGATTATTGAATTAAGAAAATATCAATTGTTATATAACATGTTAGGTTATTATTTTGAATTCATGTTTTCTCGCAGTTTCTAGTTTAATATTTCTCCATATTTACGTTTCCAGGACCTACACAAGCTCTTGCTCTGAGTCACATGAGGATCAGCTCTAACGTTTAAAAAAATAAACTCTGTTTTTGCGCGATTGTGCGTTTTGTCGTACTTACCAGCAATGGCGACCATTATTGAAAGTTCAACTTCCTACATCTCGGGGTTGCCAACCTAAATAACTATACTGTAATATTACATTTACACCTACGTGCGGGAAGTAAATCCACTGCCCTCTATGTATACTACGTACAATGTATATAGGCCTACAGAAAATATCCAAAAAGTAGTGTTAATAACATTATACGAAACAAATCACTGCGTCTTAAATGAACTGAACTTTATTTGAAACAATATAAAACAATAAGTACGTACTTGCGGCCATGTTATCAATAATTGTTCTCAAGGCCTCCTGTTGTTTCAACTAATAAACACTGCCCACACTGTTAACGTTAGTCAATTGTTTATAATGAACGCAAATATTTCCAACAAAGATGTTATTAATTTACTATTATTTATTATTTTGAAAACACCATCGCGTAAAAAATAATGTAGAACGCACGTTTTGAAGTGGTTTACAGAATCGCTTTCGCTCGGTTTTTAAACATTTTTCCTCTATTCTGTAGTATACTATTACTCATATATTCTTGCTAAACAAGGCGAGGTGGTGTTACTGTATACGCGGTGTGAATATCATCTCCTTTCTAATATCTCAATTTTTCAGGATATTAAAAAAATAATACTTGTTTTAAATAAAACTTTTATTTTTCAAATCTCTTGTCTAAAGTAATAGTTAACATTGGTGTTCCCACAATAACACTGGTCAACATTATTTTTGTCTCATGAGTACATATTGTTGTTCATAATGCAGTTTTCAAATATGTATTCGGAATTTCTCCATCACCCACAGCTTTTTTATTTCAATTTCAATTAATGGATTCAAATATTTTTTTAATAAACGTTTTTTTGTCCATTTCTCCATTGTAAAATAAAACGAGGAACACTTTCATCAGGAGATTTCAGCTATGGAAAAGAGATATCAAAGCAAGTGGAATCCTAATATGCTGGCGGATTATTGTTGGACCATCAAGAGGGATGCTCCACAGGTGAAATATAGCAGAAAATCGTCATTTATTACTTTCTGGGTGAGTCCGAATGTTCGAATATTGTTGTAGTTACGAATGTAGAAAATATTAAAGTGAAATTAAATTAAAAGTAACTGTCTCTCGGAAACCTTGCGTGATGGAGAAAAAAACAATATCATAATTGAATTCAGGAGAAGACATACTATCAGAATCGCATATTTTTCTTTCTGAGACAAAAAAAAAGGTTAGTGTTTTGTTGTTTAGTGCAATAGGAAATACAGGCACATGAAGGTATTTATTTAAACTGGTTACCGTTGTCAGTGACGCTTTCATCTCCCTGGTTGTCTTAGAACTACATACTCGTACGTATTTAGATGCCAGTTGAAGGAACTGCAGCCGCTTATGTGGTAGAGGCGCAGAATAAAGGTGAACATCTTCATTAGGTACCTCTTTCTTGCTCCGTATGAAAATTAGAGTTAACAATTTTCTTCATTCTTTTCATTATGGAAGGCGCTACTTCTTTTGCACCAGCTGAAGCAGGCTCCTTATCTTTATTATGTACGAACTTAACCTGCACTTCGGGGAAAAGTGGAGCTACCCCCTTCTTGCACTGGTATCACAGCATGTGAGACGGATGCCCAGATGTAGGATCCTCAGGTAAAGAGATCGATTAGATAGAACCATGACTATAACATGCCAGGACGATGTTGATAATAATATTTTGAAAATTATGATGATTACTTCTTTAGAGTTGAGTTACCAAAATTCAAATCTCTATACTGGATTATAAATCTCAAATGTAAATAATTTTAGCAACTGATAAAACGGTTATTTTTCTAAGACCCTGTTTTCCTTATCTAAAATTACTTGTATGAAAATCCTTTATAATTATAAAACAACGTAAATTTCAGTTACGTTACATCCAGTTTTTGGAAGATGGTCGCTAAAGTACGTAATTATTGAAATTTTACAAAATTCTTTATCAGCAAATAAGACATAGGACGGAAGCAGAGGAAATATCTTTGAACGAATGTATTTAAGATGGTTGACGTTTGCGATAAAAATAAACTATGATAGATGGCCGGGGAGATCTTGAATTTACAATTTCCATGGCGATGATATGACAGGAAGACCAAGATCTAAGTGGAATGAAAATATGCTGAGAGGAATGAGAACTAGAGGACTAAAATAAGAGGTATTGGATATAAATAAGTGCAGACTAGGTTTAGAAAACGGCCACAATCATATAAATTCCTATATATATATATATTTATATATATATATATATTGTATGATAAGAAAAATAAATGCCTGGACGGGATTCAAACCCGGATCTCTTAGTCTTTACCTCAGCGTGATATCCATTACATTGCCAGGCGAATCCAATTAAAACACTTATTTTTCTTATATATGTATAGGCCTAAGTGTTTGAATTGGATTCGCCTGGTAGTGTAATGGATATCACGCTGAGGAACAGACTCAGAGATCCGGGTTCGAATACAGTCCAGGCATTTATTTTTCTTATCATACCATATTAAGCTTGCATTGCTCAATGTTAAAGATTTAATTATAACATGTATATATATTATTTTCAGTTATTTACACAGGTATTCTCAACCAGAATATACAATTTTTTCTTCCACACTTCCCAGTCTTAGCGTGTCTCTTCTGTCATATTTCTCTTCTTCATGTTGTCTTGCATTCCCTTTATCCACGTTGGATTTGTTCTACCACGTTTCCCTTTTCCAGAAGGTATCAATTTCAATACATCTTTGTTTGTTTCTGTGTCCCTATATATATATATATATATATATATATATATATATATATATATATGTATAATTTAGAAACTGAGAACTGTTTTGGAAAAATGATTTGTTAGAAGTAAGCGGAAGCTAGGAGAGGAAAGCGGCCATAGCTGTACAAATCCATGCATATATATACAGGGTGTCCCGAAACAATCATCATAGATTCATACAGGATGTCCCGAAAAAAGTTCCAATATTTACTGAAGATGTAGTATGCAACAAAGGAAGGAAAAAGTTCCTGTAAATATTGGCCATGAACTTCATATTATCTACTGTCTATGGTCATCATATGCACGTTTACGTCTCATGGAATCACGCATTCTTTGGAACACCCCTGGATTGCGCCACAGGCATTGAACTCGCAATCTCGTAGTGTCTCCATTTCGTTAATGGGGATTGCATGCAACAAGGACCCCATAGCAAAAAATCTAGAGGGTTTAGGTCTGGAGAACGGGAAGGCCCTTGAAAGTCTTGTGTTATTGTCTCCTATCGTTCATGTATGGACACATTATCAAGAAATACAGGTAATTGGTTTCGAAAAAAGTTGTTTAGCATTCAATCTGTTGTTTAGCACATAGGAATACATGTCCAAACGTTTATACTGAATTTGTGCTGGTGACTTCTCTCTTCAAGTGAATACGGGTTTGCATCGGCCCATACCTGCGTATTATGAAAATTTACGATACCGTCCTTTGTGAAACCCGCCTAATCTGTAAACAGAACCTTCACTGTGTGAAACTCGGATCCTGAGCACACATCGTGCTAACTCCGAAGATATTACATTTACAACCATTATTTATGGGAATTTTTGTTTTCCTTTGTTGCATACCACATCCTATGTCAATATTGGAACCTTCTTTCGGGACAACCTGTGTATATTTCCTTCTATCTAATCCATCTTCCAAATCCAGTTCTCTGGTTCTCATCCCCTAAGCGTATTTTCCTTCCACTTAGATCGAGGTATTCTTCTGTTGTTCTTCCAGTATGTTGTCTTCCTCGGCCATCTATCGTAGCTCTTCAAGTAACTTTATGTACAAAATTTTCTTGTATAGTGTACTCAGTATCTTAGTTTACAGACGCTTTGCTTTGTGATTAGTAGATCTATTTTGCAGCGTTGTAACATTTTATTCACTGGCACTAACATACTATATTATAATAATACTGCAAAAGACAAAAGTTGCAACGCTGTTTTTTAATTATATCCACGTGGAGGTGACATGGAAACGTCATTTTGTACGTCAATAATAATGCGAAGACACTATTGGCAGAAAACAGTTTTCAGTTATTGGTGAATGGAGCGGCGTCTTAGAAGCCTCTAACAATTTTTTAAAGCAGAGGAAAACAGTTACCTTTGATGACGCCTGGAAACTAAAATACCGAGTCCACTATACAATTAATATTATGGTGAATAACACTTTGTTTAGAAAATAATATTCTGACAATTTTGACACGATGACAGAGAAAGATAAAATTAAATGGATTGAATTGATGGCATGACTTTCTAAAAGTGGTGAGATGAAGTTTTTGGCATAAACAACGGGCAAAACTCTCGATGAAAAACACACTCCGGCTCAAATTCTTTGACAATGAAGCTCTCATGAATTGACAGAGATATAAACTTGGAACCCAGGGGATTACGTAGAGCGATTGCCTTAACCATATGGATCAAGAAATCGCCTGATTTAATTATCCTCAGATATTTGATATAAAATATCAATGACACTCATTCTTGAAATAATTACATTACATATTCATTTAGAAAACTTAATTTCGATTAAAATTTAAAATAAATAATTTTCTTTTAATTAAATTTATAAATAAAGTTTCAATCTTGATCAATGTTCTCACCTGAAACCAATAGGAAAGCGGCTGTCAACATTATAACAACATTGTTACTTTTCATTGTATTTTTAAAGAAGGAAACAAATGCTCTTTTACATTTATGTAAAATTTATATCATTGATAAAAATATGAAACTGCATTTTATTTATAAGTCATGTTTAAAAATGGTGAAAAAACTGATTATTTCTACTTTATATGCGTTTATTTTAGGTACAATATTTGGAACACTTAACGAATCATCTAAACGTGTTTGCTTTACAGTAACTCATAACTACATAATACAGGACAAAATAGTTATTTATCTACTTCAGTATTTGTTTTACGTTAAACTTTAAAAAAATATTTTATAATGAAACAAAATGTTGCATAATGAACGAATTAGCTGATTTAAGACTGAGACTTTTCCAAGTTAAAATCGCTGCGCCCTCCAACCTCACTTGCCAGGGTTATACTGCGCTATAGTGAGCACATGTTTGCATGCGATGTGACGGCGACAATAAATAACATTACATCAATTTACTGACCAAGGAAGGTAAATTATCTTACCTCGCTACAGATGTAATCGTATAGACTTCTGTAGGAAATATGACACAACGAATATTCACAAATTATTTTGGAACACCATTATTTGAATCGTTTGTATGATATTTCATATATTTTTACTTGTCTTAAATTGAAATTGTCGCACTGCGTTCGCGCCCTCTGCGCTGTTTAATAAGATTACATTTTAAAATGCTGACCACATATTTCAGTCGACTTTTATTAGTAACCTCAAAGTTCGATCATTATTAATTTTAAAAGTATTGATTTTCTTATCAGCATTAAAAATAATTACAAATTGTCTGCAGACTTGTTTGATATAACACTAGCTAATACCCGGCACACGTGGCTATGAAACATTAAACGTTTATTATACGCTGAGACGAACCAAACATGGCAGTTGCTGGTCCGTTTTTAATTTCGGTTTCAGGGAAATCACTTCGTGAGTCGTGAATTTATCGATAATTTGGAAATCACTCGTGGCATTACTTATGAATAATGTTCTATTTAGTTTATCGAGAAATATTATTTTAAAAATCAGCTGAATGAATACTGTATAAATACTTATTTTCTTTCTACTTCTTGATATTAGGCCTTTTGACCTGTTTTCACATCGTGTGGGATTTAATGAACCTTCCCATCTAGTAAATGGGCGTCCAACACTTCTATGTCCTATTGGTTTGTACTTTAATAACAGCTGAGAGATTCTATCTGTAGGCAGTCTTTTAACAAGTTCATACCAGTTGTTTCTCATGTTGTCAATTCTATTTGTTAAATTAAATCTATTTAAGTATTTTCTAATATCTTCACTACTTTTTTCTGTCCAAAATTGTCACACCTGCTACTGAACGTAAGAACTTCATTTCTGCAGTTTGTACATTAATTTTATCACTATACTGTCTTGCAGTCTTAACTTTTAAAACCTAAAACTCCGCTCCCTGTGAGATAGAGCCTGGGTCTATTTGTGGAAACTTAACACCAAATGATATACCCGCACTAACACAATATGAAAATTCTATTTCTCAGAAACGCATTAGTGTTTTATGTGCTTATTAAAAATACATAAAAACATTTTTAAGGTGATACATAGGTTGCGAACTTGATAACAGAAATATTAACTCTCTGGCAATTTCGAATTAGTAGGTTCATGGCTACGCGGACATAAGCTCTCCAAACATCCCTATTCCAGTCATCCACTTTATAATTTACCTTCCTCAAATCATAGTTAATGTCATTCTCCCAATTGATTCTTGGCCTACCTACCGGACGCTTTCCTATGATTTTCCTACAATGAGTTTTTATGTTCGTATTTCATTCCCCATTCGTGCCACATGTCCTGTCCACCCCAGTCTATACAATTTAAGATTTTACTGTTTTTATTACATCTGGTTTCCCATAAAGATCATGCAGTTCACTGTCATATTGTCTTCTTCATTCATCTTTCTGTTCGTCTCTTTTTGTTTCAAAAATGTTTCTAACAACTTAAACACTCATAATATTTTCTTCTCCCTTAAAGTAATAGTCATTTTTTCGGTATCTATTTAATATAACAGTTTTATAGGTCGCGCAATGGATTTGGAAGAATGTCCTTCACCGTAAATCCAATGGGAGAGCCTATCCAGGCTGCTCAGCTGTGAATTCCCTACCTGATACGTGTACAAACAAAACAGTTCCTCTTACAAAAACATGTGCAGTCCATAGAGAATTATAGTGAGACGCGGATGTGTTGATTTTAGATTTTAAACCATAGACTATAATAATAATATTTTGAACACTTGCTGCCTGAAGTCTTAAAATGATAGTGCAATGTGAATGTCAGTTCCCCAGCCATTATAGCTGGTCTTCTCAACTTGGAGTCGCTACTTATTGTAGCCACCCAAATGCCTGACGATGGTGGGTGGGCACCGGTCCCATACTGGCAGAAATTCCTTGAGAACGTTTCTTCCCCCGTGGAGACTCGAACCAGCGCAAGTCCCGTAGCTCTGCGCCAAGACATCTTGCCTTAATCACATGGCTAAGGCGCGGGGAAGACTATAAATGGTTTAAATTAAAGTGACATTTAGTGGTTATTTAAAACATTAAGAGTGTGATATAAACCAAATACAGTGTGTGTGTGTGTGTGTGTGTGTGTGTGTGTGCGCGTGTGTATATATACAAGTATATAGTGAATATACTTCCTCCACGTATAAATATGTCCTAACTATCGAACCCGTAGGTTCATGGCCGAGCGGACATAAGCTCTCCATACATCCCTGTCCTGAGCTAATGTTTTCCAATCATTCCCTGTATAATCTACTTCCCTCAATTCATAGTTAATGTTATTCTCCCGCCTCATTCTAGGTCTACCAACTGGGCGTTTTCCCTCTGGTTTTCCTACAAGAAGCTTGCATGCTCGTCTTTCATTATATTCGCACCACATGCCCTTCCCATCGCAGTCTACGATAAAGATTACCTATATTATTTAATTTTTGTAGCGAGATTTTAAAAAAGGTTTAGCAGTGACTGTATTTGAGGGAGTTAGCAATGACGTGTGGTCATACTACATATTGGCTGAGACCTACATCTAGTTAGTACAGGACTCGCATCTAAGCTCCCTTTACAAATTTCATTCGTCAGGAATCGTTGCTTAAGGTTATTTTATATGTGTGTTCAGTTTTTTTTACAAAAATCCCTGTAATCCGTAACAGGATGCATTTCCAGAATTTAATCTATCTTTAATTTCTTTGTGCATCTCATTCCTGTTTGTGATTATTGTTCTTAGGTATTTGAATTCAGCCACTTCCTCAAAATTTACCTCATTTGTCATTAGCTGCCCATTTCCATTATACAATGTATTTCTTTTGTGTGAACATATATTTAGTTTTATTGATGTTTATTTCCAGCCCCAATTTCTTAGTGTTACTCAATAGTGTGGTGTGTGTTGTCCTTTAGTGTCTCCTCCCTATCTCCTAATAATACTACATCATTAGCACAAACTAACAGCTTATTAGGCCTTCTTTATCCTCTAAAGATGTGATGACTTGCTCTAGTACAGAACTGAACACTGAATTTCAAAGTACAGTAAAACGTGTTTAATCCGGAACGTGAATAATGCGGAAATCTGTCCAATGTGAACACATTTATTGGCCCCGGCGAAATAATAATAATAATTTACGTGTATTTATTTTGTATAAAACGGAATCTGTCAAAAGTGGAAACGGAAGGACATTTCTACACATTTCGTGAATAGAATTTTTATAAAGCGGAAAGACAGAGAGAAATAAATTAATATCCATTTCATAAAGTTCCTATTAGGCCAAAGAAATAAAGAATGATTCCTGCCGCCGGGTGAAATAGAGATTATACCTGTACCTGAAATTTGCTTTCGGCCTCACTACATATCCGTTATGCGAAATACACGCTCTGTACCAGTATTTCAAATAATCATTGAGCTGTAATCTTCTGAAAAATTAGTTTAAGTTCTGAGGCCGATATTTCATAGGTAGCGTTCTGAATTTACGGAATAAAGATGGCTAAAACGTATGTGTGTCATTAAACAAAAAAGTGGAAATTATAAAAAATAAATAAAAAACTCTCAGTACGCGAAATAATGACTAAATTTAAATGTGGAAAAACTCTAGTTTATGATACTTTTGATTGATTGAGGGTGTTTTCTCTTTTCAGCGGTTGCCCTTTTAGCAGCCGGCTGCTGGCCCTTCACATCCACATGTGTCAATCACAGAGGTAGATGATCAACAGCCAGTGAATTTAAAACACAAAAAAAATTGGATGCAAAGAAAAGGTTAAATGAAGAGAAGGGGAAAAAATGGAAATGAAGAAATCAGCGAAGTAGTTTGTGAGTGTTTTACAAGTGCACGATCAAAAAATATCCAAATTTCCGGACCGATGCTCCAAAGTCAAGCTCCAGCTGTTGCTAAATCCCTAGGGAATAACGATTTCAAGGCATCTTCAGGTTGGCTGGACAGTTTTAAAACAGGACACAATGTAATGTGGAATGAAAATTGCGGTGAATCAAAGGATGTGGACGAAAGTGTAGTTGGTGAACGGAAACCGAAACTGCGTACTTTAATTTCAGGATACGCGCCTAAGATACATTTTTTAATCTGGCGAAACGGGACTGGTTTTTGGCGCGTTACCGTCGAAGTCGCTCGTACATACTACACTTCACTTTTCAACGCAGCGGGACTACAATAAATCCAAGGTACATAAAAAGACATACATTGTACTCTATAATCTAAGATTATTAATAAGTTTTGTTTTTTATAATGCGAAAATTTGTCTAATGTGGAAAAATAAATTGGTCCCATGCGATTCCGCTTTGAGTAAGTTTTACTGTATCTGAAAACTGCTTCCCTACCTGCATCTTACTCATTGTAACATTTAGACAAGTTCGAATTGCGTATTCTATAATGTTGACATAATTTCTAATGGAATTTAGATTGTACCTGACTTGAAGAGAAGAAACTTGTACCTTAATATCTTGTAATGAAAACAGACGGACGTGTGAGAGCATAAACTGTACATGAACATGCGTTACCATGGTAACCAGATTCTTGCAGTTATTTTTAAAACTGAATAACATGTGGTTACACTGTTAAAAATAAATTACATGAAAAGAAGTTAAAAGTAGCAATCATGTTAACATGGATAACGTACAAAATATATAATTTTACGAAAACATTTGATAAATGAATGCCTGAACATTCACAGGCCCCGTGCCCTTGTAGTCAGCGTTTCAGATGTCTCGGGGTTAGATTCCTCAACTTGGACATCAGGCTTTTTGTCTAATGTTTTATATCCCCAATCGATAGGCCTACATCCCGACGAGAGCTGACGATTGAAACTCAAACGAACGTCGTAACTTGTCCGAGTCAAATTTTATACTAAACGAAAATTATGTGACGCAGCAGAACGACCTCAAAATGGCGGAGCTTCACTCCTCCGCCGCGCGCGATGCATCACAGTCCGCAGTTAAGGTTAGGAATTGTTTGATCCTTTATCTATGGAGGGACGTAATTACATGTTGGATGTAGGTGATAGATATGTAGCTGCAACACCAAAGTGTATCCCCCGATTTTGTTATCATTAGTTGTCTGAATTGTCTCCCACTGTGGACGCTAATTCAAACACGTATTCACGTTAAAAAGGCCAAGAAAAGAAAACGAAAATTAAGAAAAAAATACAAGAAAATTAGAGCTAAAGGTAAAGTGGCCCCACTGTAGGCCGATCAAGGGCTACATTCTAATTCTACACCAACTTTTTTTTATATTTTAATTGGAACTTACCTCGTATTCTAGCGAAATTTTACCTGCAATCACAGCTTTCATTTAACGCTATCACTTATTAATTTACATCCAAAACAAAATATTTCCATTCCCGATTTTCCTAAAATAAACGAACGCGAAATTGTAATTATTTTTATAGCAAAACAAATTTTGAAATATTATTCCTGCCGTAACCACGTGACCGTGATGCTTTTGTTGAACCGAGACGTTCAAATGTCGTAGCCTATTTTATTGAGTGATTTTTCGCATTGTTATCTTTAAAAAACGTAATAAAGAGTTCTATATGTAGGACAACTTTAACCAGCCTCATGGTCTAGTGGTCAGCGTTCCTGACTACAATTCATGAGGTCCCGGGTTCAATTCCCGGTCAATCCATAGCCATTGTTTCTTAAAGGGAATTATTCCTGTGGTTGCCCATGTTCTGGAATTTAGGTTAAGAACTCTCCTGGCACTTCATTATCATTTACTACCCATCATATCATCGGGGTAACGTAACTCCGCCTTCCAGGTGCCCCAACCTAAATAATGGATTACAATTCTGCCAAAGCCAGTGGAGAAAGTCAGAAATGACATAAGAGGCAACCTGGTGGCGTTAAACAAAACAAGTATGTAGTGCAACAGGTGTATAGTAATGTAGGTAGCAAAAAAATTATGAATTTGCAAGTAATTTATTAACAGTTTTACGATTTACCGGAAACGAGACAAAATATTAGTCATTTTTTGTCAGTTCATATCAAAGGAATCTGAGGCGAATAAAAAACAGGTTATCGAGTAGGAATATAACATAACCTACGCGGAGATCAGCGCCCCTAGCGTTAAACAAACTCAATGAGTATTTTACCTTTAGTATTTATGGATTAGCTTTTTCTCATTTATTAAACCAACCAATTTGAGGAAAGGTACCCACGGTCTAGGGTGAAAAATATATATTATCAGGTGTTACATTTCTTTCATTTAATTAATTTACAGTTTTCGCATTGAAAGTGAAATTATTTCTGTTACATATCCGACATTTTGTACTGTTCATAATTTAAAATTGGATTAGTTTTGTGTTTAGAAAACTAGAATGAAGACCTCGTAACAAACACCACAACATGTAAATGGCTGATGTCTACGTAAAACAATAGACATGCGAATCGTTCAGTTTACTATTCAGCGAACAAATTGTCCAAAAGAACCTGTTTGTGCAAATAATTACCACATTTTTGAACATATACATACTGTACAAAGACGACCTGTCGGTACTTTGGAACACGTACACACTTTACAAGGTCGCGGAGTTCTTCGGCGAATGAGGAATCAGCTCAATATTCTTAATTAATAGTGGGTAAAATTAATCAGTAAAATTGTACAACAATATATACAAAATAAATTATGGTTATGCATGATTTGTTTTCACTCCAGTCCGACGCATTTAAATAAGCTGGCATAAAAATTAAATTTCACCAATTAAGGGGTTAACCTCTCCCTTTTGAGGCACTAATTTTAGGTCTCTTGCGTCACCCGGACACAACCTGTCGGTAGAGCGTGTTAATTTAAGAAAGATAACTACAGGGTGCGGCATAAGTCAATTAACCAGTGCACATGGTTACAAGGGAAAATCAGATTGGTTGAAACAGGGGTTTGAATACGGAAGCTTGATGATATAATCTCAAACACTACTGCTTGAGGTGATTTTGAAGGATAAAGTCTTCAGTACAAAACCACTTAACCTGCAACATTTACGAGATTTGATTGAACAGGAATTTGAAAACACTTTTGTTAATAATGAGAAATTGTGTGACATCATCTGGAAATCGGTGTTGAAACGACGTCATAAATGCTTAAACAACGATGGTGGTCACTTTGTACAATTTCGGTAGTTGTTTTTTGTATAGTTGTTGTGAGCTGCATAAAATAATATATTTGCATTTTCGGTTAACTGATTTATGCTGCGCCCTGTATTTGGGAAAATTTTCGAGCAGCAGAAATTGTAGATGGACCTTGGATAATTAGAACAAGTGATGAATTGAATAAAACATTTTATAAAATTTGGGTTCGATCCCCGGTCGGGCAAAGTTCCTTGGGTGATATTTTTTTCTCGGTTTTTCCTCATTTGTAAGAGAAATACAGTATCAGGAAACTATAAAGCCCCGAATATCATATGGCCATCATAATCATCATCATTCATATTCGCCTTAGATTAAGTTTAGGATTAAGGACTCTCCTGGCGCACCACTATTATCATCATCATCGTCCATCATATCACCAGGACAGCTGTAACCCCGCCTTCCGGGCTCCCCAATCTCAGAAGCGAGTTACAATTACTCCAGTGCCAAAAGAGAACACCAGAAATGTCAAAATGACAACCTTAGGTTCTAAATAAATAAAATGCATAAGAGCAAAATATTAATTGGGTTTGTCTATGTATGCAGAATGCGTGATGAAAGACTTTATTGTTAAAAAATATTCCCTGTGAAACATTTAACAACTAGGCTCCAAGTCAGACCGAAAATTAGATGTTACAAGACTAAATAATCTTACTCTTCTTATTATTCATAATTTGTAGGATTTTAATTCTGTTTGTTTCCAAAATCACTCCTCGGAAGAAGACGTATAGGATGTGCATTCACTGCATAATCTATATCTTTATATAATTCTTGTGTACGTGTGTTTGTCACTTAACTCCTCCTAAACGACTGGTCCGATATTGATAAAACTTGTGTGTGTGTGTGTGATTGCGTCCCTCGATTGTTTGGATTCACAATTTGACCCTCTTAAACCATTAGGTGTAGGAGTTCAGCGGAAGTGAAAATTTAAAAATCGCTCTAGTGATCACAATTTTCGATGTTTCACAACGAAATTCAGTATATATTATTAAAGTAAACTGAGGTAGATATTGTCCAAAACTCAGCGAAATCTGTCCATATTAAGTGGGGTTTCACTGAAATCCAAAAATAAGAATTGACTCTAGTAAACTGCCATGTTTGATTCGTCGAAACGTATAACTTTGTGTACACGCATTTTCAGGTACGGCGAGTGTTTATCTCATATTATGCTCTAAAACATTAGGTGTAGGAGTTTACCTGAACGAAAATTAAAAAAAACATATTTGATTTGTTTAGGAGTAGGGGCGCATTAGCTAGTTGAATAAAAAAATTGTATTAGTGACGGGAAGCGTTGAAAATAAATCTTAAAGTATTCAACTAAATGAAGCTGCAGTGTATAATAAGTGAATTTATTCTAGTATGAATTATTTGTGTAATGAATGTATTCAAACTTACTTAAGTTCCATATCCCAAAACCTGAGCTAATATTTTCCAATCGCTCACGGCACTACACAAACAGAATGAAATTTTCAATCGTTCAATCGTTGCTACGTTACAATGAAACACTACTCAGTTTTTATATCAATCAAAACCCCATTCAAGCGTAACATTTGGATTTTTGCATCATTGGACGATCAGAGGCATCGTTCCAACATGTCCTCTTCACCATTCCCTGTGTAACATACTGGCGTCTGCTTTAGAAAATTAATATTTAGCCCATCTTCTTCTCAATTTTGAACACATCTTACAATCGTGTGGGCATGGAATCTACTAGTCTCTGTTCTCACCCCATTTATAACTAAATCCTGAGTGTGGCTTCCTTCGGGAGAGAAGTAAAGTCGTGTCATAGGTTTACAGTGGTTATTTCGCCATATAATTAAAATTCGTCATAGAAGTAATTTGTTAAATTAAATTGGTCACAGATATCAGCCGGGTTGTCAGCCACATACATACACGATCATTTTAGGTGTCTACTGTACCTCCTCCCAGCTAAGTTCAAGTTGTAATGTACACAAACCAGACGTATGACTGCATTTTAGGATAATTGTTTTTCCTTTAATCGTGTAAGAAAATGTAGTTGGCTCTCTAAACTCGAAGTAAAGGAAATAAAAATATGTATTTTTTAGAATATGTCTACATAAGTTATACGAGAGAACATGTTAATACTCTTGTATATAATTCTTGTGTCCTTGTGTTTTGTCGCTCCACTAAACAAACTGGATCGATTTTGATGAAATGTTTAATTGTACTGAACAACTTTTTAGGACGGTATTACTTACAAAATGTGAGAAACGGTCCGCGAACATCACATGGCCATCATAATCATCATCATCACCCATCACATCATCGGGGCAGCTGTAACCCCGCATTTCGGGCGCCCCAACCTCAGAAGTGTGTTACAATTACACCAGTGCTAGGGGAGAATGTCAGAAATGTCAAAATGACAACCTGAGGTATTGAATAAAAAAATACATAAGATTAATTTGGTTTCCAGTGAAACCTTTAACAACTAGACTCAGACCGAAAAAATAGATGTTACAGGACTGAATAATCTTTATCTTTATATAACGTGCGTGTGTTAGCGCTCCACCCCCCCCCCCCTCCTAAACGACTGGACGGATTTTGATGAAATTGTTTGCGTGTGTTTGAGTGGGTCCCTGGATTTTTTTTTCGCGTTTAAAAACTCATTTATTTCCAGCAGCTCCATTACATTATTTGCAATATTGTATGCTAAATAACAAAATTAATAAACAGTATATTGGTTTATATTTATACACACAATTTGTCTTTTTCCTTCATGCCGCTATTTATTCAATGCTGTTGATGTTTTCGAAATCGGTTTGATTAACGTATTTTTGAACTGTTTGTTTTTATTCATTATTTCACTAATTTCTAACTGAACAACACACGTTCCCTTTCTGTTTTGTATATTCACACACTCACTGGATATAATCCACTGTTTATGTTGCCTGCTTTACGCACATGTGTCGTGTCATCTCTCATTCTGAGTCTTCAGAAAGTTTGTAGTGTTCATTGCTTATTTACAATGTTTCTTCTTTTTCCTTTCCTCTCCTTTTCCCCCTTTTCATTTTGTCCTTCTTTCCTTCATATGTTGTTTCAGCGAATCTTGTAAAACTTCTCAAACGCCTGGTTATTAATATTGTTGGTTTGTATCTGGCCAATTGTCTCCTTTGTAGGTCCTTGGAGGTTTAGATTCACAATTGGACCCTCTAAAATATTAGGTGTAGGAATTCACCTGAAGTGAAAATTAAAAATCGCTTTAGCGGTCACAATTTTCGATGTTTTACAATGAAGCTCAGTAATATGCTATTAAAATTAACCGAGGTAAGTATTATCAAAAATGAGCGAAATCAGACATTTAGAAGTGGTGGTTTACCTGAAATCCGAAAATAAAAACTCCCTAAACGACGGACCTATTTGTGTGTGTGTGTTTTTGAGTGGGTCTTTGGATGGTTTAGATTCCAATTGGACCATATAAAACGATTAGGTATAGTTGGTCACGTGAAGTGAATTTAAATATCGCTCCTAACCAGTCACAATTTCCGATGTTTCACAACGAAACTCAATACATCCTATTAAAGTAAATCGAAGTAGGTATAATCCAAAAATGAGCGAAATCCGACAATTAGAAGTTGAGGTTTACCTGAAGCCATGTTTTAGTTCGTGTCAGAGTATACCAATTTGATTAATCTTTAATATTTCATTTATTTAGGCGCAGCAACGCACCCCGTGTATTAGCTAGCAGTCTGTACATATATCCTTACTTCTAAACCCCTAACATATATGCATGAAAATGTTGTACATACATGTTTTGAAGTACGCCAGAGCGTTTAGCCGCTTTGTTCTAGCTCTACAGCCATTTATGGGCCCTTGGCTGCTCTTCCACGCATCCCTATCCAACGCCCTCCTCCATCCCCGGGCACCGAGCTTCCTCTACTCCATCTCAACTTCGGTTTCCTCCATCTGGTGTCAGTAGTGTAAGCTTTCTAGTGGTATTCTCCTCCTCCATTCTCTTATATCCTCTAAAAGCAGTATATATGTAGGAATTCACCTGAAACGATTATTAAAAAGCCGCTATAGCGGTCGCAGATTTCCTTGTTTGACAACGAAACACAGTAAATGCTATTAAAATAATCTGAGGTATGTATTATCCAAAATTCAGCGAAATCCGACCATTTTAACTGGGGTTTACCTGAAATCCGAAAATTAGATTTGACTATAGCAAACTGTTATTTGATTGGTCTAAACGTATAACTTTGTGTACACACATTTTCATGTACGGTGAGTGTTTAGCTGCTATTATGCTCTAAAAACATCAGTTGTTAGGAGTTTACCTGAAACGAGAATTTAAAAATAATATTTCATTTATTTAGGCGTAGGAGCGCCCTCCAATCATTAGCAAGGTGAATATAAAACATTGGATTAGTGACAGGAAGCGTTGGAATTAAATATTTAAGTATTCAACATATGAAGCTGCAGTGTATAATAAGTGAGGGGTCTAGAATCAAAACTGGCAATCTCCATTTTTTAGCGAAAATTACTTGAAGTAGGGATGGTATTCTTGGAGGTAAACTCCATTCAATGTTTGAGCGTGTTGAGTTGCATTTCCGGCAAATCGTCCTCAAAATTTAAAGTTACAATTGCAGTTTTTGCAACCATGCAATCTCCATGTAGCTTGTGAGTTGCATGAAGGGCAATCCCATGTTGGACCAATCACAAACAAGCCGTCTGTCACTTGACTGAATGTTTATGACGCAATGATTGTAGTGCAAGCATATGCGAGGTACATGTATTTTTTTAAGTTTTAAAGTATTGGTAGAATCGAGCAGGTTTTGAAGAAAAAGGGAAACAGTCATAAGCCCAGAAGAGTAACATCGAGGTT